>CBMN010042003.1:50-10394 GCA_000582825.1 Hordeum pubiflorum
TGAAACAATCAAAAATTATAGGTACTTTGGAGACGTATTAGGTTTGGGTTGGGGTTGAGTGGTATTGAATGTATATGGCATGGCCTGTCCAGCAGCCTGTCGATGGTAGTCCATGGCCCTGTTTTCTTCTTCTAGGGCGATGGTGCAGTTAGGGTAGAGTGCCTAGCAGGAGCTTTCGGGGGGGTTGAGTGGTAGTATGCAGGTTCATCGGATGTGGTAGTTTGTTCGGCCAAACAAGCTTCCTCCATACTGTAGAATTTTGCTACCAGGTCGGAGAGCTTGGCGAATGTCTGGACTAGGCATCGGGCAAGGGCGTTTAATACCCCCGCGTCACCATAGTTGTGGCGGAAGGCAGCCAATAGTTCGGCATCCTGGCAGTTGGCTATTCTGTTTTTAACAGACATAAATCTTGACCAAATTGCCAAACGGTCTCCCCAACTTGTTGCTTGATGTAGATTAGGTCCCAAACATCAATAGGTCCTGAGTTATCCGGGCAGTACTCTATGTGGGGGGTGGGTGGAATCAAATTTTTCAATCCGATCGGGGAGGGAGACTCTATCGCACCCCCGTGTTTGTTGTGGCGAGGTTGTACGGGGTTTGGATCAACGTCCGAAACGTCTATCCTACTTATCTGATTAGTCCGACATTTGTTTCTCAAAGGGGAGTTTGGATCTAGAGTTTCCTCAACGGGAGAACCATCGGTCGAACAATTCGAAGGAGCGCAATGCTCCGGGTGGAACTCCAGATCGCATCCTACCGCCTCTATGGGGGAGTGCGCCTTGGGACTTACCGTCTCTTCGGATGACTCGTCAAAGAGGGTTGTGGGGACAACGAAAGCCTTAAAGGGATTCATATCGCCGATCTGGGAAGCCATCAATCCTGATGATCACACATCCATCTCTCAATGAAAGCACCAATGTCGGTGTCAAAACTGGTAGACCTCGGGTAGGGGGACCCGAGCTGTGAGATCGGATCAAGGGTAACAGGAGACAAAGAACACGAGGCTTTTACCCAGGTTCGGACCCTCTCGCTAGAGGTAACACCCCACGTCATGCACTTGTTGTATTGATGATTTATGAAGTACAGAGTTGATTTACCTCGAGATCGTAAGTTTGTGGTCTAAACCCTAGGGGTTATGATGTTGCGTATAGGTACGCTCTACGGGCTAGACCCTACGGTTTATATAGGCACCGCGGGTATCTAGGGTTACATAAAAGTCAGTTACCATCTATAGATCACACGTCGAAGGAATCTTTTCTTCTTGGAGCGCACGCCAAGTATTCGATAGAGTTTGGTGTGCCCACGCTTCATCCTAGGCCCTCCGAAGTCCTTCCTCTCGATGGGCCTCCAACCGAGCCCATGAATCACACCACCTCGGTCGGTACCCCCTAATCCAGGACTCCCTCACCTAGCACTCAAGAATATATCTGGATCTTAAAAACTCATATAGATTGATATGAGGCAACTTAAGAATGATCCTTTGCAATCTATTAGCCAATTTTTTTGTCATGATCTTGATGGTGCAGTTTGTTAGTGAAATAGGTTTGAAATCTCTGAGAGCATGGGATTGTTCTTTTGGGTACGAGTGTAATGCAGTGGCGGATCTAGCCCAATCTCCTACGGCAGGCCGATAGTGAGTTGGGCTGGGCTTTTTCCTACTTATTTGTTTTTCTTCCTAATTACATGGGTTGTGCTAAAACCTCAGGCCTAGGGATTTATCAGATGGGAGATGATTTACTACGCCTAGAATGTTCTCATTGGTGACAGGGGTCTCCAGAAACCCCAACCCATCAAATTTGTGAGGTCCTCTAAAGTTAAGGGAAACGCTTGCCTATGACACGCCGGCCGAGTGCTTCGGCCAGTCGCGCAAGGCACGTCGGATCTCTTCAGATCGAAAGGCGTTTGTTGCGCCAAGTGTCCAACATACTGGTAGTTTTTTCTTTCCCCCTTTTTTGCTTCAACGCTCAGATAGGATAGGACCAGACATTTTGTGTGAGGAGGTCGACAGGGGCAGCGGGGTTCAGCAACCGGAGGGCGACGGGGTCGGCCGACGGCAGGGGCCCAGGACGGATCTCGGTTCTTCGGCGAGATATGGCACCCCCAGAAGGTAATCCCCTTGTGCTCCCTTGTTTGTTTTGTTCTCCCCCGAAATCAGATGGGTCATCGGTGGTCGCGCACGGTGGGTCATCGGTGGTCACGCGCAGTGGTTACCGTCAGTGGGTCGTCAGTTTAGATTGAGCAGGGAGGAGATCAGAGCACCCCTTCCCTCGTTTTCGTTGCAAGGTGTTGATTGGAGTGGGGAGGGGATCAGATGCAGAGAAACCAGGGGAGGGAGGGTTGGCGCCGCCATGGCAATGATGACAACTTAGGGCAGCGGCGGGCTTCATGACGAACAGTTCCATAAGGCCATAATGCTTTTGGCAACAATTAGGAGAGGTAGTTGATGATGATAATCTATTGTCATGCTTAATTCATCTATTTGGAATATGAAGAAGACTCGGTACCATCTTGCAATAATTCTCTAGATTTTTGTCAACTATGTATTGGTTCCTAAAGTTTGAGTAATGTACAATTGAGCTTATATTTATCGACCGTTGCCGCTCTTCACAAGCACTAAAGTTGAACAGAGTAAATTCCAATTTCTTGCTACAGCAATCAACCATGGAAGTATAGATGGGAGGAAATGAGTAACCCTGCTATCACCATCGATATATCGTTTGAACTTCTTAGGAGAAGAAATGATGATGTATTGTTCATTTCCAAACATATAATTTGTATGCATTTTTAGGCATTGGTTCCTCGCACGCCTGTTATTATTTCTTGTGAATTTAGTGACATCTAATAATGTGCATATATGAATTATATTTCAGTCACAGCTTTGAGTTTTGTTCTATCCTGGAGGGAACAATGGAACAACAAATTATTAGATTCCGTAACTAAAGTAGACAGTGTTCGTCCAGAAGGTTAACGGAATTGTATTGATTATTTAATTCGTC
Source organism: Hordeum pubiflorum (assembly GCA_000582825.1). Classification (NCBI taxonomy): domain Eukaryota; kingdom Viridiplantae; phylum Streptophyta; class Magnoliopsida; order Poales; family Poaceae; genus Hordeum; species Hordeum pubiflorum. The sequence continues at coordinate 3,047 of CBMN010042003.1, forward strand.
CATAATTTTTGGCAACGAACTTTGTGTTCGATAGTGACCAACAACGACGCTTAGTTGGCAACATAATATTATTGTTGCTAGCTATTGTTTGTATGTTCCATATGTTTTCAGTTTTTTGAGGGTGTGCATGGATGTGTTTTCTAGCTACTATTTGACGCAGCATAGGTCATGATTGAGTTCTTTTTTTCTCTTTGTCTAGTTTTTGCACGCACCTCTACTGAGAATGAGGGGAAGGACAAGGTTAAGAAGAAGAGAAGAAGAAAGAGAATCTATGCGGGTTCAAGACAAGATTTAATTCGAAACGGCTAGGTGATCTTGCGAAGCAGTTATCACCGGCAAAACAAAGTATCATAAGGAGTGGCCCCTTTGGAGATTTGTTGGACATCAAGCCCTTCAAGGTACCACACAAGCTTATCGAGTTTGTTGTGATGCACACAAACCACGCACTTTGAGAGTTCAAATACAAGAATAAATCCATCAAGTTCTGCAAAATTATGGTGAAAAGGGTTTTCAATGTGCCATCCGGTGATTGTCCCGTGAAGCTTCTTAAGAAGAGCAATGAACATGACCTTCGCATCATATACAAGGAGGGGAACAGGGCGCCAATTGCCCATGTTTTCAAGTTGCTCAAAGATTGCAGCGATACAAATGAGGTTATGATAAAGTGAACATGGGCACTCATTGCATTGACAATAGTTGTTTGCCCAGGCATCAGCAACATGGTCAACCTTGAGTATATAGATTCCCTTGAAAACATGGATTCAGTGCACAACCTTTCTTGGGATGAACACTTATTGACACGAGCTATGGAGGAGGTGGCAGTCTTTCAAGAGAAGAAGCGATTGCAAGCAACAATTGAAAATACAGCAGAGTTTTAGATCTACTCATGTCTGCCCATGTTAGCGGTATGCAACATTTCCATGACGAAACACATCCTTTCCTTTCATTGATGCGTATACATCCCTATTGCTTGGATTCATTCTTTTGTTTTCTATTGTTATGCAGGTCATATACATGGATCATCTCGATATCCCGCTCGGCCTCCCAAATGAGCATGTCATAGATATTTCCATGCCAAGGATGCGCTATGTTTGTCAAAAGGATTTTGATTGGGTGGATAAAGTTGACAAGAACAAGCTTACTCTTGTCCAACCTTTCTATGGGAAGCATACACAAGTAATTTTTCTTGATCCCATATATATCCCTTCATGTCGTACGTTATGTTTGTTAATGATCACGTCATAGTAATTTAGCCCTTCTATGCTCACTGAATTTGTATGTAGCAATGGTTGCTTTCATTTCAGCATGGCATCTTCCTCTCATGTTTTTTTGTTTCTTTTTGCTCCTAGTTCCGGAGTTTGTACAATACGTCGTATGCCGTATGCCGCACAACTTATGGGTCAAGGAGTTGGCCCTGAAGCAGCCAGTGGGCAAGGGGTAGGTGCTGAAGCAGCTAGTGGCCAAGGAAGCCAAAATAAAGGTGCTGCAACTCAAGCAAAGGACTCTCAATCAAACGAGGCTCAAGCAAATGTTGAGGTTGAACCAAATTTATCATCATCACTCAATGATTGGCTCCAACAATCATTCCCTAGCATGCAAGATCTCAGGGTACTTTTTTCATGTTCACTTCTCTATTTTGTTTGTATTCATTTTCATATAGTTTGTCCCTACATTAATTTTGTATACAGTTGCAAGTGCATATAGTTTTTGCTACAACCATTATTCCGATTTGCTACAACCACATCGTATTTTTGTTACATAGGGGGGTTGAAGTGCATTCCTACTTGTTTTTGTTACAACCATTATTCTGATGTGCTTCAACCATAATATTTTTTTGCTACATAGGGGGCTGAAGTGCATTTCCTATATATTTTTTCTACAAACACATTTTGTTATTGCTACAACCATATTCTGTTTTTGCTACTACCTTTACTATGATGTGCTTCAACCATCATATGTTTTTGCTACATAGGGGGTTGAAGTGCATTTCCTACAAGATTTTTGCTACAACCACATTTCTGCTATTTGCTACAACCACATTATGTTTTTGTTACAACCATAACTATGATTCAACCATCATATGTTTTTGCTACATGTTGGTTCATGTGCTAAACTACTTGCCTTGCTTCATCCATGTCTCTATTTTGCTGCAACCATGCAATGTTTTTGATACATCCATATTTTTCAAAAGTTGCATGCCTTATTGTTTCAAGATACATATAAGATGACTAATTTGTTCAACACATGCCCTTTTGCAGGTACCAGCTCAGTTCCAGATGTTGTATGACAATCACAAGGGTATTTTCAGAGTGGATGTTGATGATGTATTAGGCAAGTGAACAAAGTTTAATGGGATTGCAATCCAACCAGATGGCCGCTCTGCTTCGTGATGTAGGAGATGCCATCACGGCTACCAACGAGCCTGAAATTTCCTTTGCAACACCTACCATGGATGAAGCTCGTGAGAAAGAGAAGGATGTTCAAGATGAAGTTGAAGCTGCAACACCTGCCATGTATGAAGCTCGTGGGAAAGAGAAGGATGCTCAAGCTGCAACTGGCGGCATTGGTGATCAAGATGAAGGTACGGCTACCGACATTGTCATGAACAAAGATCAAGTCATTGGGGAGCTAGAAAAAAACCAAGAAGTTTCAAAAGATGTTGCTTAGCAACAAAGTGTGAATATGGAGGTGGAAGGGAACAGGTCACCTTAGAGCCCCCCCCCCCACTATTACATGATGCACCCAGGAGTGCGACAACCAGTATTTGGGATGATGAGCCTTCATGCGAGCTCTTCCCAAAGGGTTCCGAAGATTATGAGTTGATGGATGGCATGCACGAGCCTACAAACAAGCAAAACACAGTCAGCCCTCTCTACACCAACAACCATGTGTTCCTGTCTCAGACAATGATGACAGCCATGCTATCTTAGGTATGCTTCCTTCCTCCTTCATCATTTCTCTTTTTTGGGCACCTTGTTTCATGTTTGCATCTTTTTTTATCTGTGTTATCATTGTGTTTGTGTGATTGCAGCAAATTCTCATGCAATCCCTCCTTGCTTACCCATTTCCCCATATGTAGATGTCTTTTGTTGCAGCTCCTATGAGGGTCGCTGGGGACGAGCACCCCATTGATGTGAGCACTGGCCCTAGCACACACGACAAGAACACTAGGAAGAAGAGGATGGCTACAGTTCCGACTGTCAAAAACAAGGGAAAGAAGCAGAAGGTTGAAGCTGAAGAATATAAAGTTAAAGCACTTTATGACAAGTATTTTGTGCATGGGAAACCACTAAGACGGTCCAACCCCAATGAAACATCGTGAGCTACCTATCCTCTATTTAGTGTCTAAACTTTTTGTGTCGAAACAAATTATTCATTCGCTTGCAACTATTGTAGCAGTATGCTTTCAATCAAAATAGGTGGTTTTTACATTGGTTACAAGAAATTCCTTGCATACTTGAAGCCCCGTGGGGATATGAATGATGAGATTATGTCGCTATGTTTCGAGAAGCTCAATCTTGCATCTTTGCCCAAAAATGATAGGGCTGTAAAAAAATACATGTTCTCAATCCATAGGGCGGTAAGTTTTGTAAAAACAAAGCTATGCTTCATCCTTTTTTCACTTTGCATGCAACACACACTAATCGTTTTTGTTGCTACTTTCAAGCAGTCTCTACTCAAGCAAGAACCGTCAACTTTTCAACCAAGATATCTCATTGCTGAGCTTGAAAGGGTTGTCAATAGATTCAAGGTTCAGAAATATGAACTCGTAAGTTCCCGCAAGCCTTTTTTGTTTCATGGCACAAATACTTTCAAATATATATCCGTCGATGCGACGAACGTAACATTTTTGATTATGTGCTGAGTCCCTTTGCCTTCTTTTGCATTTTCAGCTCTTTTTCACAATTGTTCATGAGCGTCACTGGATAGTTGTTTGCGCAAATTTGCTTCACAAGCAGTGGAATGCATTCGACTCACTTAATGCAAAGAGAAAACCATCTACCTTCAAGAAGCAAGCCAACAACCTGGTCAGCTCTTTCTCTCTTCTATAGCTGCGTATGCCCTTGCTTCATCTACATAAATTCCATGTTGTAATATTTACATGTTTCATATGTTTTTCCAAACTTTTGTGTGTGTTTTTAGTGGTAGATCACAAACTTTACAACCCTTACACAAGATTGTCATGTTTTTAATGTAAATGTTGCATCCTTCACCCAGGCTGACTTAGAGGATTACCCAAAGCAAAATAACATGTGAGTTTTTTCTATGCTTCAATCATGCATTCCTTTGAAACAAGTTGGTTGTTTCCACCATATACGGGATTGTCATATTTTTCCTTTAACTCATAGGTGTGATTGTGGTTTCTTTGGGTTCACGTATGTGGAGAGCTTTGATGGATAGGCAATGAAAGAGTTTGAGCAGGTATCCATTTATCTTTTTTTGTCTTCTCTTTTTTGTTAAATTTAGTTTTTGTTGTTCAAAACCTATGCAGCAAACGAATAGCTAGTAACAAAGTGCTTCCCAACCTTCGCGTGGAATTGGCGTATGACCTGTACCATCACCCACTCAACAATGCCCCAAAGGAGTTGGCATTCAAGGAAGAGTTGGTGGAGTGATTTCAGCATCGTTCAAGGCGAACGAGCTTTTTCATTAGGTCTAGTTTATGTCGCAGATGGTAGCATCTTGATAGGACAAATGGTACTTTTGTAAAGAATGGTAACTCCATTGAACTTTGTTTTGTTTTTGGTATGTCTAAACCAATGGTACTTGTTTTGGTTTGTAAGTTTGAATTTGGATGAAGCATTTTGGTGCCAACATGGTTGCAAGATTAATATGGCACTTGTCCATTCCTTAAGTTTTTGGTATATATTTTACTACTGCACTACATTATGAATTCGTTTCAATATACATCCAAAAAAGTTGCAAGTGGGAAGTTCTTGCATTTTTTACAAATCTACAATGCTTCGAGGACACAATTTATTTGCTTGAAGCACACACAAAAAAGCTACAACATTGCTAAAGGTTTATGGCAATGCTTTTAGCAACTTCCTTTGTTCGCAAAAAAATAGGGGTTCAAGTATAAAATTTGTTGCATCAGACAATTTTTATTGTGGAAGCATAATCTATAAAAGCTTCAATAGTACACCTTTCTTACAATAGAAATGTTGCAACCATTTCTTTCATGTAATAATTGTAGTGCTACATTCTTGCAATTTATTTGCTTCAAGCTCACAAAAAAAAGCTCCATCCATGTTTGCAACCATTTACACATACACTCCAAAATTTTGTTGCAAAGCCAAAGCACTGCATTTTTTAACCCAAGAAATGTTTTTTCTTCCAACATTTTTTTACTAGAAACATAAATTTAAAAAACTTCATCCATGATTTTTAAAATCCTCATAACCCTACAAACATAATCAATTTGTCCATACACAGCAGGAAGCATGTAGGGTTGCATCATTCAAACAAAAAGCTTGAACTACTATATATTTTTGCTACAACAAGTGACTAAATTTATTACAAGCAAGACTGCTTTTTCCCAATGATTTTGAATTCTAAAAACAAAACCATGCAACCATTGCAAGGCACATGCAACAAACTTGTACCCATCATTCAACAAAATGACAGCTTCGTTTTCGCTTCGTCCTTCTTTGCTTTCTTCTTCATCTCATCTTCTCGTAGCTCAGTTAGTGGCTTCCTTTGCTTCTCTTTTTTCCTTTGGCCTCCCTTTCTTGGCTGGCTTTGGTGGGTTCCATAATCCTACGGGGGCTGGTTCCTGCTGCCCAGTAACTGGACCCATTGAAGCCCGCGCTTGTTCATTTGCTTCATGGCCTTGGGCTTCTCCGTCTTCTGGAACCCCATCCCTTGCTCTAGGTTTCATTGCAACAACCCCAACCTTTCCTTGTTCAATAAGGCCAGAGATGAAATTATAAGCTTCATCACTAAAGCATGCATTAGAAGCGAGGTTGCCAAACATCCTGCATGGAGAGTTGAACTTGGGTGTGTTTGTCGTGGGGACACCACAGTGCATAGCCCTATGCCCATCACCGGGATCAGGTGCTATGTCAGTTGCTCTCTTGAACCATCTTTCAAGCATGTAAGATGCAAGTATTGATTGCACGTTCAGGTGCACCATGACACAAATGATATGTGGGAGATCAACCCACACATCTCAAACATGTTGCAGCTGCACATGTACCTTTCATCTTCAGGATCAACTCGCAGAACGTAATCTTTAGGGTTGACACCATCATTTGCAACAAAAAGAAACCCTATGGGATCCCCCTGGACTTGAAATTGCAGCCCAAAGCATGTTGATTTAGCCAAGAGCTTTTGGNACTTGGAAAATACCTCCCTGGTATAGAATTCTGCAGCTTGCTTTTCAATGTTGTAACTGCAAACAAAAAAGCTTCCAACATTAACAAAGTTTGCTACATATGTTTCAAATGAATGTTGCAGCCAAATTGTACTGCCAAAAATAGCAAAAAACAATGTTGTGAAGAAAAACATGATTTTTTTGGACTTACTTCCCCCATAGTGGTGGCCTTGTTGTTTCATTGATGAAGCCAGCATTGTCCTCATGGCCTAGCATTAGCTCTTGGCAAAGCTCAAACTGCTAAACGAACTTCCAAAGCGAGTCTCCATGATGGTTCAAGGTCTTGAAGTAGGAATTCAGCCCCTCGGATCTGCCGGTTGTCCCTTTAAATGGGAAGAACTTATGCCTAAAGTACACGGGGGGCATGTCTTCCTGTTGTTCCACATGTTTTTGAGATGTTTCTTGTCAGCCAAACCAAAGAATTGGATCATCTGCTGCCACCTTTCTTCAAACTCCTCAATGGTATCCGAACCGTTGATGCAACCGTAGAATGCTTCCGCAAAAGGCTTGTCCTTGCCCAACATCTTCCCTAGTTTTGTTCTTGCAACCCAGAAGACGTGCCACTTGCAACATCTGTGTGTCGAGTTTGGGAACACCATGGAGATGGCTGTAGCCATTGCTTGGTCTTGATCAATCATGATGTTTATTGGATGCTTGTTATTCAATGCTAACATTCATTACTCAAAGACCCATTTGAATGTTTCGATCTTCTCATCGGGCAGCAAAACACACCCCAAACAGACCATGTGTGTTTGGCTGTTAATCCCAACAATCGACGTGAAATGGAGGTTGTAGCGATTTGTGCAGAATGTGGTGTCGAAAAACACACAATCTTTGTACTTTGGGTACAATGCCCTTGTTCTCCCGCTGATGAGGTCACCTACCCAAGCTAGGGTCATGGACCTGACATCTAGGGCCCACCTGGGGTCCCACATGATCATGGAAGTCACTGGACTACTTTAGCATTCGGAT
>CBMN010042019.1:0-12390 GCA_000582825.1 Hordeum pubiflorum
GCACAGATCATAAAGCATGTGAATGATGGATGCTACGCCGGTACATACCGGAACCGGTAGAAACAGCTTTGCGGGCCTCCTCGTCTTTCTTCATAAGTTCAACCCCTCGCCGCAGCGCCTTTTGCGCCTTTGGTTCCCGCAAATCGCTCCAGTATCCAGTAGGCGAGCCAAACGACAAACATGGTAAATAATCCCGCATGGATCAGCAGGAAGTATGTTCTCAAAACAAGCCGCATTTCGAGCCTTTCATATGTTCGAGCACAAAGCAGTCAAAACGACTTCGATCGGCTGTCCTTTTTCCCGGACCATGAAAGTGAGATTCAACCACTTCCCAACATGGCCAGTTGTTTCAGGTGAACTAGGTAGATCAAAGCTACTACTAGTACTGGAGTACACTGGAAGGGAAGAAAAAAACACAAATCCGGCAAAAATGGGAGATATACGAGGAGAGAAGAAATAAGTAGCCTCCCCGCGGTCGACCGCGGCGGCGCTATAAAGAGCAGGCCAGGGTAGCTGAAACCTCCGAGCCCGGCACGGCTTCTAGAGTCTAGACCAACAAGGCAACAACCCCGCAGCGCAGGGCCCCTCCTCCCCGCCCCCTCGATCGATCGAACGGCACGCACCACCCAAGCGACCAACTCGACCTCCCGCCCTGTACGTCGTCGGCCATTTCCCACGTCTCGTCCGGTCGCACCCTAGCAAAAGCCCTTTTTTCGCTCACTCACTCGCGCGCGCACAATAACCCACGGCGCTGGTCACAGCGTGCATGCGCCGTGCGATCAATCCATACGAATTGAACGCACCGCCTTTTCCTAGCTCCCACCCCGCGGCGCGCCAGCGGGCGAACTCCTCCGTAGCCTTTACGCCACTCACTTCTACTCCTATATAAGCCCGGCACGGCGAGCGATCAACATCCACCACAACGAAAGCAACAGCCAGCGATCGAGACAGCAGCAAGAGGCTCACTTGGCTACTGCCTACCACTAGGCGCGATCACTGCCAGCTTAGCCACTCGATCGACATGGCCAGCAAGACAGCGTCCCTGCTGATCCTCGCGGCGCTGGTGGCGGCCGCGGCGTGCCCGGGCTCGGCGACGGCGCGCGACGTCCCGCGCGCCGCCAAGGAGGAGGACGCGGTGAGGCGGCCGGAGACGCTCCAGGAGGGGACGGTGCTGATCCCGGGGATCGGGCGGTACGAGCTGGGCACCCACTACAGGCCGGACATCGGCGGGCTGGACCACAGCATCCCGGCCGCCGCCCACGGGCAGTTCATCCCCGGCGCCGACGACACCTGGGTGCCCAACCCCGGCTTCGAGGTGCCCAACCCATTCCGCCCCGCGGCCACCACGGAGTCCCCCTGATGCATGCATCGAGCCCGCCGGCCAGGCACGCCGTCCGCGTCACGCCCCATCGATCGACGGGTGGCTACTAGCCTGCTATGAATCAGTTTCCGCTAGCTTTTTGGTTGCTATAATAAAATAGCTGCTATACGTAGGCAAGGCATGCGTATGCATGTAGTATCAGCGACTGCGTGCGTGCGTGCGAGCCTGCTGTCGACGTTTTGTGTGTGATCGAAGAGTGTGCCCGTATGGGGTATGCATGGATGCGTAGGAAGGAAGCCATCGCATATCTCGTTTTGGTTTGTTGTTGCCAGTAATGTGTTTCAGTTCAGTGAGTTTTTTTTTTTAGTTCAATATAAGTTTTTTCTTAAAGACAGTTCAATATAAGTTGTTGATGAAGCTTCTATGTTTGCCAAAAGAAAGAAAAGGCGTGCATGTATGAAAGGAGATCCATTGTTCGGTACACTCATAGGGAAAATCTGAATTTGATCCTCACTCGGAAGGGACATTATTTTCGGGAGTGAATTGCAAAATACATCCACATTGAAGGCTAGGCTTGCAGAAACCGCATTTCAACGGTATTGTGTCAAAAATTACTAATTCCTAGCCTAATTTTTTTTTGCAAAAAAACACTAGTCAGTGGCATAGGCCGTTTTAAGCGCGATTACGACAGATGGGTCCGCTGAACAGGGTGACATGGCAAAAAGAAAAGCCAATTACATCAAGATATATTTTTGTTTTGCAAAACTACCCCTGCAAAAAAAATCAGGTCCTTGGCCCTGAAAACAAAAGGCAATCAGGACCTTCATCTCCCACCGGTCTGGTGAGATTGCTCTGGTGAGCGTCCGTCGCCGACTGCTTGCGCCCGCCGTCGTGCCTGGAGAGCACGAGCACGGACGCCCGCCGCCACGCCCCGCATCTCGGCCGGACAGGCCATCCCCTCCTACCGCGCCACCAACACCCGCCTAGCTTTGGCTTGGCAGCGGAGTCCGCGGTGAGGGGGGCGTTGTTTCTTCCTGAAGGTGGCCGGCGGCGAGTAGTGGCGTGGGGGTGGAGCTCGAGCGCGTTGCTCCACCTTATCTTTTTTTTAAAGATGACTCCTCTCTTAGGCTTTTTTACATTTTAGTCTTTGTTATTTTGTCTATTTTGTGATTCCTTATGTCGTGTCACATCACCCTGTTCAACGGGTCCCATCTATCATAATCGCCCTTAAAACGGCTTAAGTATTGACTAGTGTTTTTTGTAAAAAAAATAGCCTCGGAATTAGTGATTTTTTGGCACAAAACCGTAGAAGTGTGGTTTCTATAACCCTAGCATTCAATGTCAATGTTTTTTTTGCAATTCACTCTTATTTTCGAGGACCTAGGTAAAAGGAAAATAGGATCCTAGCTGACGTTGTTCAAAATCTAAGTTTATCCTCAGGGTGCTGCTACGCGTCAGCCGGCGGATCTTTTTAAAAGATCCGCCGCCTCGCGAACACTAGGATCTCACAGGTTGAGTGACCGAGGGTCACCTTCTATCATTGCAATACATCTCGCGTTGCAGATTTTTTTTGGAACATGGGTTATTGTTGTGGAATTTTTTGCAACATAAATCAAGTTGCATGTTATTTTTGCAATGGATGTCTTGTTGCGATTTAATTTTTTGCAACAGGGGTCTCGCTGGAAAAAAATTGTATCTGAGTTCTTGTTACAGTTATTTTTGCAACAAAGACCTCGTTGCAGAAACTCACAGTAGCGAGCAGCAAGCAGAGACCACGTCGCCCGACGTGGACGCAGCTCCTCGCGATAGATGCAGATGTCGGTGGTCCCCTTGGACGGTAGATGCAGCTTGAGTTCGTGCAAACCGTGATGACTACGTTCATGGAAGAGGTAGCCGGCAGCGATGACGCCCTCATCGGCATGTTGTCGACGCGAGCGTCGATGATGGCGGTCCAGGCAATCTGAGGAGTTGTCGGCGTGACGGGGAGCTTGGGAGGAGCACTGATGGCCACTGCCCTGAAGGGGATCCAGATTGTTGCAGCAGGGGAGATTGCAACAACGACTCAGTTGCAAAACCTAGTTTAGGTAATACTCCCTCCGTCCCAAAATAATTGTCTTAACTTTGTACTAGCTCTAGTACAAAGTTGTACTAAGCTTAAGACACTTATTTTGAGACGAAGGGAGTACATTGCTCCTAGCCATCTGATTGAAATCAGATCCAACAGCCATGAAGGGGGCAGACGTACGCATCATTATTCGTCAGGTGATCCCAATCATTTCCTAGTATGAAAAGAGGGCTCAAGTTGTGTCTCCTTGCTTCAAAACTACCGTCTTAGGCGTTTTGAATTATTATTGTTTTTGAAACAGACATAAGATTTGCCTATCTACTCCCTCCGGTCCTTTTTAGTGTGCATATAAAATTTGTCTGAAGTCAAACTTCCTAAAGTTTAACCAACTTTATAGAAAAAATATCAACATTTACAATACAAAATCAATATCATTATATGCGTAATGAATTAAATTTTCATATTGTATAACTTTAATGTGGTAGATGTTGATATTTTGGTATATAAATTTGGTCAAACTTGACAACATTTGACTTCGGACAAATCTTATATGTGGAGTAAAAAGGACCGGAGGAAGTATTAAATAAGAAGAGAATAAAGTTTTATAAGTGGCCCACAATCACAACATGACAATTACTCATACAATACAATATAAGTCTAGTTTTAGATGTTACTGGGTTATGGGCGTGCAAAGTTCTAGATGGTTAATCTAGTTGACACGTTATTTTTGATTTTACAATTTTATCGCTCAGTGCTTCTTATGGCAAATGCAAGTACTCCCTCCGTCCCGTGTGCAAAGCATGCCTTTCGGGTACAAGCGTGCACAGAAGTCAGAACGTGCGACAACCGACACGCGTCGAGAAAAGCCACCGGCTACCCGAGCAGCTGGCACGCAACGCCACCACACCGGAGCTGAATTTAACGCACGAGGTGAACTTAGACAAGATTGATGACCAAGTTTGTAACCACACAGGGCAATTCAAGCGCACCATCAATTAGGCGGACCATAACAACAGCCGCTTGGTAACGTACCAATTGTAAACGAGTTGACCTTACTCGACGGCTGCAAGTCATGCAATGCTTTACTCGGTCAACAAAGTAGTTCATGGCAAAAAGTAGTCTACGTAGCTGGCCAAAAAGACGCAACTACGAGTTTCTAACGACGAGGACTCGAACTTTTTCTACCTCACTATTGCTGGCCACCTCGCCGAGAACGTCCCCGTGGTGGTACGCGCCCACCAACATCTCGAGAACGACCCCTAGGATTGGAAGGCTGAGGAGTGGTTGTCCGTACAAGTCTGGTCTGTCTGCTTGTTCTCAAGTTGATTGTTCTTCCCACAGTCTCTGCTCCAGTACCGGGATTCTGTTGTTCAGAAGATGCACCAGCATGGGCTGGGTTTGAAGGGGAAGGTTCACGCGCAGGGGATGCTTCTGTGGTTCTGCTTGGTGATGCATCCGCTCCGCCTGATTGTACTAGAGGGCTTTGGTCTGGCTCCACCTCAGCACGTTCAGCGGTACCATCACCTTCTACAATCTCCTCTGACATATCTGCATCGCTCTTTGCTGCCGGCCCACCTGGAGATGCTGCCCTGAAAGCATCACCAGCTTGCTCACCAATATCCAATGGGCTACTATCTGATTGTTGTTCGGGTTCATCCGGCAACTCCCCCTCCTCCCTCTCATCTTCAGCATCGGTGGTTGCTGTAGTAATCTGGCCCTCTTCCTTAGCACCGTCCAGTTTCTGGTCTTCATCAAATGATTCCACTACTGCCTCTGACTTAAGCGGTGCATCTTCCACAGCAGTTGCATCACTGTCCATATTAACTTCAGCCTCCTGCCCTTCGATGTCCATTGATGCACCTGTATTTTCTTCCATGTCATCATTGTTACCCACTTCGTCATCCCTGATGTCCTCAACCTCTTCAACTGGCATGGAACCCTGATCCGTGCTCATCTCTTCTCCAGGCTGTTGTTGCACATCTTGGTTGTCCATCGAAATAACCACAGGAGCCTCGGTCGTTACATCTTCAGGGGCTGATTGATCAGTTTTTAACTCGCTGGAACTTTGTGCAGAATCCTCTTTAGGTTTCTTTGATGGAGGATTTGCATCATTAGTCTCTCCATGTGATGCATCATCTCTCATCTGCGATGATGGCATGAGACGTTTGCGACCAGAAGGCAATACAGACACACTGCCAGAAGTTTCACGCTCCAGTGATGGACCACCTTTTTCCTGAACTACTGAGGAACCTCGTTCTGCTGACATGCCACCTTTCTCCTGTACTGCAGAACCGTCGACAACTGGTGTAGCCGCATCAGCCTGGGGCTCTTCAGTTCGTTCAAGACTAGGCCGAACGAGCGCTCTTCTTGATCTGCGTTGTTCGATACTTGGCTTGGGCAAAGAAGAAACTGCTTTCTCCTCCGTCACTTTAACTTGAGCAGGCCTTGGCGGAGTAGCTACCAGCCGCCCTGAGATAAAAAGAAGATGGATTATTAACTCCCATACTTATTAAAGGATGGGTAACAAAGTAGAAACAACCCCATTGTCAACTATGATTAAGTTGCGAACCTATGCCATCAAGCAACATGCCTAGTAATTTGGTATAATATTGCATTTGAAAACAATGTCTAATACTCGCTTTTGTGATAAAAAATCATCATTTTGAGGTTATTTACCAAGTGCATGCACCTATCGATTCTATGATGCCACATTTTTTCAACTAGTTAATATCCTCAGAAGAATAGAAAAAATGAAGAGGGGAGTACCTGTTGCAGCTGCATCGACAGTGGGAGTTTCAATAGGTGGTGTCTGGCTGGTTGAACCATCTTGGAACGGGCTAGGAGACTCCTCCATTTTTTTAGCCATGAGGAAATATGAACGGAACTGCTCCTCTACTGCTGATCCAGACGGGATTTGAGATGATTGTCCAGAATAATGCTGCAGAAAATGCACATCGACTTTCAATTATGATCATGGAAGATGCTTAAAGATAGTTGTCCCTAAAACTCCACAATTAAAGTATATATACTGTTACTTCCATAACCAACAGGAAAATAGATGAAGATCTAAGATGAACTATACCTCAATCACCTCCTTCACAGCCTGCCTGTGCTTCTCAATCGATTCCTCTATTTGCTTCTTCTCCTGTAAACGATATTTTAAAAAATTAAATGGATGACACACTTTAAAAAACGCCCTTTTGGTTAGAACTTACAAAGGCAAAACAATCAAACCTTAAAAAAAATCCACTGACTTATAAACATTAAAGATTGTTTACAATTTTCTTAATATATTCCTTTACATCGTTTTAGATAAATTCCCAAAAAACAGCATACATGTGTTAAACTGTACAATGACGTGAATGACTGACATCTGTTTATCATGTGTTAAACTGTACAATGTGTAGCAAGCACTACCGAATGGGAAAATCCATCGAGAATGAGCACGAGGAAGAAATGTACCTTTGATAGATTTTGAATAGCAGCGGTGAAAACAGTCTCAGCCTTTCTGCGGCTTGCTTTTTCTTTCTTGTGATCATCTCTCTCCTTCTCCAAGATTTTTTCAAGTGTCTGTTAATACGTTTGAGTTAGAAGCATGAATAAATATTTTAATGCCATTCAAGCTCAACATGCTAACCTGTATCCTGATGTCCTTCTCTTTTACGGCCTGAACATTTGATGTTTCCAACGGCATTTTCTGACCTGTTATAGTACATCAGATTTACAACTAGAGAAATTTTCATATATCAACTGACATGAAAGAGAAAGAACGGCAAATTACTTGATTTAAGATCTTCAATCTGCTTCAAAAGGCTTTTATTTTCTTTGATAAGATCCGCCTTCTCTCGCACCAACACGTCAACCTTTTTCTGCATCATTAAATAGGGTCACATAACACATGAAAATGGCACTGAACGCTTGACCTTGCAACAGGAATAAACTGGAGGAAATCCTAACCTTGAAGGTTAAGGTAATCTTCTTCTGCCTATCAATTTCAGATTTCAGGCTAGCCTATGGAAGAGAATGGTCTATTAATACAGCTGAGAATATAAAGACATGGTATTGATATCACAAGGATTAATATATTCAAACCTCAACATCATTCAGCTTCTTTTCCCTAGCTCCCAATTCAGACTGACAGCCAGCAAGTTTCTCATCTAAATTTCTTATGGCAACTTCCCTCTCAGAAAGAAGATTCTTTGCACGCTCAAGCTCAACTGAATTCTCTCTCAAGGTTGACTGTTAGATACAAGAAATATACAATAGAGTCAGTTGACACTATACTTAGATGGCATGTTAATCAATAGAAGTCTGTGGTCTGAAATTGGCTCCTTGACACAACACTTAGATGGCATGGCTCGGGATAACATGGCTAAGGTGTATCCCTGTACTCTAGAAAGAAGACGCTGCACATGGATGGCAATTGCCACTACACACCATGTAATCATGATTTGGCTCAGAGACACCACAAAATTGTAATCATTTGGAAGAACACTTTCATCCACAAGAAAAGAAAACCTTCTTAAATTTATGCCAGTAGTTCAAAAAAGCATCATTACTACTTTATGAACTGAAATTGGTTTTTGCAGCATATATGATACAACATTAACAAGCGCATGCGGCCTAAGGAAAATCGAGCGGGCTGTTATGCACTCCCAAATAGAAAATTGGTATTATTTCAAGTACTTGTGAAGGGAATGTCTAGGAGCCATGTTATAAAAAAAATAAAAAAAAGTGATATCTCAGAATTATGGCACTACAGAGAAAAACACAAACCACTAACTTTGACATTTTGGAGTTCACCCTTCATGGTCTCATATGCGTTCAAATCGACGCCTCTACTGTTTTCAACCAACTGCAGAAGATAGTAAAAGTTCAGAACATAACTGCAACTTCAGAAGAGTCAAACTATAAATATCTGATAGAACAATCAGAATGGACAGTTTATACTGGTTTCAATAATGTTAGGGCATGAAGAAAACATTTTAAAGCTGCCTGTCTGGTTGGTGTCAATAATGCTAGGGCATGAACAACTTCAGAAGTCCACGAATAAGGGCCTGTTTGGTTGCCTCCCTGGGTAAAGCTGCCTGTCCCAGGGCCCAGGGAGCTTCCCAAGCGTTGAATTTGGGAGGCCTGGGGCTGGGATGGTTAATGGTACAAATTCGTTGTTACTAGTTGAGCACTGGTCTTTGCCAAATATAAGAAAATAACCCCACTGTGTCGCCTCCATCAAACTCAACATGCTCCCTGCAGTCAGATCCAACTCCAAGCACTGCCCAAGTGGGTGTCAAGACTGCACCGTCATGCTCAGACAACTCTCTGTTGTGTTATTTGTTGTTTGAACATAGTTTTTCGTTAATTTTGATTGCCAGATTTTTAAGGCAGGTTGAATAGGGGTGACATGGCTGACTGGACTATCATCACCAAGTCCACTACTTGGTATACATTCACTTGGACGGGTAAAATTTATTATATCATGACAGTAAGCAAGCATATTCATTCACTTGGACGGATATATTCAGAATGATTCGAGAAACAATATACTGGACTTATTTCAAACAATATCTGAGGATGTGTCACGCTATACAATGTAGCAAAATGCCCAATAACATACCTCAGAAATCCTTTGGTTGAGATTTGCTATTTCAGTCTTCTTCATGTCTAGATCTTTTGTACATACTTCAGCATATACCTGTTTCTCCAGTAGAACTTTATTCAATCTTTCAGCCTCTATTTTAGCTTTGTTAACTTCCTCACGGAATTTCTGTAGAGAGAAAATTAAGAAACGAATGACTATAGCACATCCAGATATTGGACATACCAAAACAGAATAGACAATGCACCAAGAGGAAATGCTAACCTGGCATTCTTCAAAATTGTGTCGGTTCTCCTCTCTAAGCTGTATGTTGCTTTCACGAAGCAAATTAATTTCTCTCACCTGAGCAAAATCCATTTCAAAAACAAAAGGGAAAATGAGATGCATATATAAGGCACCAAGGGGAAATGTGCAAATGTGCTGAAAATTCACAAGGTAGAATGGCACCTGGAGTTGCAGCGACTTGAATTCTTCATCCTTGAACATTGATGATCTTGCACTATCAGCTTGGCTGCGGAGCAAGTCCTGTGCCTCCTTGCTGGACTTCAATGCACTTTCCAGCTATATAAGCAACAAAATGAAGTACATCTGATTAGAAATAACAATGACCTTATATACTTCATCTTTAAGGGCAGAAGGGAGTGGCAGAAATCAACTATAGACGGGACAGTTCTCTCTCAAAATAGACAAACAAATGGCATCACATAAAATGTGTCAACTGGTAATCATATAGCTGAAATCATGTTTAAATATTGGTTCCCACTTCACACAAACAAACGGATTAAACCATGCCACTCAGCTTGCACAAAAAACGTATATGCACAGTGAAAGAACAGGAGCACATACAATCGGTAGTCATATAGCTGAAATCATGTTTAAATATTGGTTCGCACTTCACACAAACAAACTGATTAAACTATGAAACTTAGCTTGCACAAAAAACATATATGCACAGTGAAAGAACAGGACCACAAGCAATGATCGCGCATCCTGCAGTGCAGTAGTCATAGGTGGCAAGTATTTTAAACAAGTAACAGTGAGCAAGAGGGGCAAACTTAACATACCTCTATCTGTAGCCGTGATTTCTCCTGCTTAAGCAACGATATTTCTGTTTCTGCCTGAAATAATTAACTGAATAAATACCACCCCACAAGAAATAACATAATGTAGTAAGAAAGGCGGAATCTTGCACTCACTATTTCCTTTGATCTGCGCAAGTAGCTGACAACACCATGCAAATCATCCTCTCCATGTGAGTCGGTTCGTTGCGATGAAAGCCCAGCAATACCCCGTTCTTGCTCAGCTAATCGAATGTGCAAAGCTTCTAGTCGGTTGTGTAGAATCTTATTCTGCACGTGAAATAAAATGTTATCCAAGATAGTCATAATGAATAAGAAACAAATAACTAAACCATATGGTCATGAAACTGATCAACACTGAAACGGGCAACCAAGGAACTGCCAGAAACGCACTGTTCCAAGAATTACCAGAACCAATCAAATATATTTTTATTTTGATAACAGAATACCTAGACTAAACATAAGCAGCAGGATTTTAACAAAAATAAGCATTACTAAAGAAAAACTGCTTACATAGTACAAAATTAATCATATTGTAACAGTGGCAAGCTAAAAAACCTGATCATTTAGCTCGCTATACTTCCGAAGGGCCTCATCCTTTTCTTTCACCAACTCTATCTTTTCTTGCTCACCAGACGTTCTTAGAGCATCCTGAAAATATTACATGTTATTTTTTTTCACAAAACTAGATAAGATGGCGCAACTAAGCAAATCACTGTTTTTATGCATCTAACTCCGCGTAATCTATAAATGCAACAGAAGTTTTCCCAAGAAGAAACCGTGCAGCCGAATTCATACTCTGATGTAGAGATTGTAAGCATAGACAAAGGGAACAGAATCGATTATTATTCATGATTTTTTATTACTCAAAAGAACAAAATATAATGAAGAAGTCCTGAACAGCAACCATAACGATGAGCAGGCTTGATCTAACAAAGAAAATGCAGGGCAGCGAGGGCTCATAAGTTAAGTTAAACAGCCAAACGTATATGAAATCAAAACATGCCACCCACTAAGCAAGAAAATATTGCTCGATCAGGTAGACCTGTAGTACAGAATTTTAGAAGAAGTATCTGCCGGGTAGGACAATATTAACAAAACCAGAGCATCAAGGGCTTAGAAGTTGTTCTTCAGGATTTTTAGGAGAAATATAGTCTATGAGCACAGCTGTAATATTTTTCAAACAAAATCTGCAGAGTAAGGAAATAATCTGAAGAATAGCACCTGCTGTAAATATATATAGCTTACTAATATCACCAGCCACTGAAGAATTAATCAAGAATTAAGTACACCAACCACTTAAACTTGAATGGAGTGTTTCAACATAGCAGCAAGGTCTTTCAAATGAACCAGGTAGATACGGAAATAAGGATTAGAAGCCTCAACCAAATTCCGCCTAAAAGAACAATTACCACATGTGACAAAAAAGTGCTTGGCAAGCCTGGCAACCCCATACTCCTCTCAAGGAAAAAGATAACAGCATTACAGGTATACGTTATGGGCTTTCGGCTAAAACACATGTATAAATAGTACAATCGAGGCTACAAAAGTGTGTGATGCCACAACTTATACCCGTAATGCTGTTACCTTCTTGACATGCCACAACTTATACTTGGCCACAAGCTAAACTTTAACCAAAAAAGGTCAAATTCACCAAAAGCCAAAAGGCACAAACTAATCAACTGTTTTGGCCTGACAAAGCAAGAATAGTATGTACTCTAGCCTGACAAAATATGAATAGTATGTACCCCACAAAGCCAAACCCGAAACAAAATAACAGAGTCCAAAGAAATTCGAGTGTCATAATTTACATTTTCAGCCTTATGCGCATCTGCTGTTTGACGAATCATTGCCATTTCCTGCTGCAATGAAGACAGTTGCTTAGAAGTATTTGTCAGCTCCTGTATTGTTTCAGATTGCAGGATAACCTACAAGAAACATAAATATATGTGATACCAGAAGCAAAAATTTAAGTCAGGTTCATTGTAGGCATTAACGAAAAGGTATGAAAGGTGAATCAACCCGGCAAACATAGTTTATTTCCGCAAACTTATTTTGTTCTTATATTTACCATAGGTTCAATTCTGGTAGCAGGTAAGTGAGCAATTATATGGTTTAGATCAACTATTGCTATGAATGTGAAAGTAAGGATCTTAATACACAATACTCAATCAAATCATAGTAAAACAGTCTGAAACTTAAATGAGAAAAGACTTACAAACAACATGCATAGTTGTTATATGACACCAAATTGTTGCTATTAATGTTAAGGCATGTGAAGGTTAGAATGTTACACAATACTCACTGAAATCATGGTTAAAACTATTTG
>CBMN010042034.1:0-12165 GCA_000582825.1 Hordeum pubiflorum
GAGGCTGATCACGTCCTGCATGCATAGGCAGGATGCGCACGTAGCGGGGCTGCGTGGTTAGCCACGAAGTGTTGTGGACGTGTTCCAACACGTTCAAGCCTTACGTAATAACCGTCTTTAAAAAAACACAGGTGCATCGTTATCGATGCGGCCATCCTCCCCCGCTCGCCGGCAGCACGCCATGAACAAAGCTCGATGCCGGCTCTTGATCTCTAGACCACCATCGAAGTCTTTTTTTTTTTGAGTGTAATGGAAATCTAAGTCAACCTGACGTTGTTGACGAAACGGCCGAAAATTCGTCGGCCAAAAACAGAGGATGTGGCCGACGATGACATGAAGACGAAGAAAGCAGGACAACCGTCTCAAATTCGGTTGGACAGAACTAATATAAGGACGCGCAGAATACTTCATTAAGGACGAAATGATTTGGCTGTCCATTTGGGGGTGGACGCTCTTTGCTTGTAGACATATCTCCCCTTTGTTAGTTCCTAGTAGTAAATTGCGAAATACTACAAAAGTCATAATCTAAGCTCGAGCTTATATGTTATTAGCATGAACAGTAATATTTTGTGTGGAAAACATTAACAAATGTGTCGAGTGCTTGCAAATTTTCATCATCATATCACTTTTGTGAAAGTCGTGGCAAACAAGATAAAAAGAGCGCTTCAAAATGCTTTCGAGCGTAGCATCTTTGGAGCATCAATTTTTTTTGCCACGACTTCCACGAACGTGACTCCAACATGAAACTTTGCAAAAACTCAAAACATTTCTTAATGTTTGACACAAAAAAATCATTTTTTTATTTTTTATTTCTTTTCCAGTTGTATTGTTCATCCGGGCTCATTTGAGCATGAGCTAAGAAACTCCATGTCCGAAAAACTACCACATTTGAGGTTTATGTCCTTCAAAACTACCACTTTTATTCCCCGCAAAAAAAACTACCACTTTTATTACGACGAAAACACTCCTGCTTTTGCTCTATTTTTTGCAAATAACTACCACTTTCTGCTAGGTACCATTTCAGCCAAAGTAACCACGATTATGACATGGGTGGCCCACCTATTAGGCTGATCGTTATGTTTGACCGTTATGACAGGAGAGCCCCACATGTCAACAGTCTCTGTATCCTCCATCCACTCCACTCATCTTTTTAAGTCATTCTCTCAAACACCATGTAGGCGTACCCTTGACGAGCTGCTTGTTGTCGCCAGCCATGTCCACACGCTAGTCCGACGACAGTGAGGAGCTGAGGCTCGTCGCTAACTTTGGACGGTTGTGAGGAGCTGAGGCTCGTCGCTAACTTTGGACGGTTGTGAGGAGCATGGGGTACCCTGCGCCGGATGGGAGCGCTAGGTCTACGCGCAGCGATGACGAAGAGTGCGGGAGGGAGAGAGGGGAGGTCGAGGCGGATGGGAGGATCACCAAGAGGATGCATGCGACGCGGGGGATGCATGGGATGGGACATGGTCGCCGGAGGCGGCGGCCGGAGCGCGGTGTCGGGGCAAGGTGGCTCGGGGCTGAACGGGTGGAGGAGTGCTGATCTGGGAGCTGTGTGAGGTCACGTCCGAGCTGATGGTGGTTAGCAGAGGCATCAGGCTCGTTAGAGTGGTGCGAATCGATACAAGCACGTTGATAGGAGCCGGGGACGACTAGGACGTTGGGCTCGAAGAGGTCGTTGTTCACGCGGCGACAACGCCCGTGGTGAGCACGGACTCGACAGGACCATTGTAGAGCGGGCAAGGTGAGAGCGGCGTGAGAGGAGGGAGAGGTTGAGCACCTTATTTTTCAAAAAAAAAAAACATGTGGGGCGTGCGGAAGTCAGAGAGCATCTGGTCTATGGGTGCAAACGCTGGGAGACGGTAACACGAGATACGTACGATCGGTTTGGATGACGCTCCAATAATAGAAGGTGTTTAGTCATCTTGACTTATTTTCGCCGGTTGTGGCATTTTATTACTTTAGTTCGACTTTGCTTCCAAACCTGTATTGAACTACGTATTTTGTTGCTACCTTGTTTAACACAATGGTCGTGTGCATCACTTGATGCATAGGCTGACAGTAATCCTTCTCTTCGGAGAAAAAAGAATACTCAAGTTATTGGACTTCTGCGAAAGACAGGCGAGCCTTTTCTTTTCGTTTTTAGTTTCTTTTGAGGTTTCTGCACAAAAAAACAAAAAAAACAAATATGAATGGGATCCATTCGCTCCATCCCTTCCATATGTACCGAACCCTATAAATCTCCTCCACCAAGAACCCTATCTAGAACAGAGAGCAGATCAGATCCGAGGCGCGCGGCTGACCTACCACGTGATGCCGAGCCACGAGATGGACGACGAGGAGGAGTTGTTCGACCGGTACGACCCGGAGGTGCTGGCCGCCAACGGCATCGACTATCGAGAGCTGAGTCGTTTTCCTATTTTTGATGAGAGGATGGACATCAAGTGGTTGGCTTTTCTGATGCAAGTGGAGGGCAGATTGACTCCTGTTAGCATGTCGACACCTCCGTTACGGGTCATCAGGTATCCAGGTATGTATGCAGATCGATTCTCTCAGTTGTTTCCCTCGCTTCTGCTGTGGAAATCCATCACGCTTCCTTATGTATTCGCTGGCTAGAGTTGCTGATGCCCAAGTTGTTGCCTAAACCTTTTGCTACGTTCATCCTAATTAACCACTGAATTCGTATGTTATTGTGTTCATCTGATACTATATCTTTGCCTCTGCGTACTTTGCTGTGATGGATAGATCAAATGGAGAAGGGATGGGGATGGTGGAGGCTGCTGCCGATCTACCAGGACGTGGATTCAGACATGCCGCTGTACCGGCAGTACCTCTGCGAGTACTACCTCCGCAACCCTCCTGAATCTGTTGATGGCGCTACCTTCACTGAGCACAAGGTCGTGGTGCGATCAGCATGGACAAATGAGAGTGGCCGCCTCATTCCTCTCGCCAACAAGGTAATCAATCAATTTGGAAATCTCCTGCCTGCCTGCCTGCATGCCTCTACTGAAACTAAATTTGTCCTGCTTAATTCATTTCGAGCTCGACCGTATGGTCATCTATTCTTCAATTGCTTACTAATTTACTCTACTTGCTTGTATCAATTGCAAAACGACGGTTTAAAAGTGTCCTGAAATGGAGGCCAAGTTCTTGGATCTGTGTGAGACGAGCATGACAAAACTAACTGACAAGGAGACTGCTCTGAGCCACGACATCGTGGGGCGCGCGCATGACATAATCAATGGAGCTTGTGAATACGCTGGCGCATATGCTGCTGCCGCTGCTTTGGTGGTATGTGCGTGGACGTGTACTTAATCTGTATCAGTCATTGTTCCACTTACTACTTGGCTTTCTTTGCACTAACTGAACCTTTTCTGGTTTCAAGTGTATCTCCAAAGAGGCTGAGTTGATGTGCGAGTGGGTCATGCTTCGGCAGTACAAGTCCTCTTACAGAAATTGCATGGAGAGCAACCAGTTCAGAGAGCATGCCTTGAGCCTTATGTTGTACAAAGGGTCTAGATCCACGATGGCCGGCGCCGGCGCCGCGATGGTGGTAAGCAAGCGCCTGGCTCGGCCAAATGAACAAGCTGCAGACCATTTATCTTGACTGTTTATTTATTTGTCGATCTTTGCACATCATTTGAAATTTATTGCGGAACGATGATTCAAGCAGGGTGCTGCAAAGGAAGCCAAGCTGTTGCTTCAGTTTCTGAGGAGAGAGCAAATGATTGATAAATCGATGTGTGATGCTGTTCGGGAGGAAGCCTGCTGCATTCTGCAGGACATGCGCACTGAAGCCTTTGGTGCTAATAATGGGAAGAACGGCATTGCTGCTGCTGCTGCTGCTGCTGATGGAGTAGGGAAATCTGCAAGGTATGATCTATATATATACAAGGACATATGGTTTGTTCTTGTTTAGAGTTTGTGACAAGCATCCTGTACTGAATCATTTTGTGCTCCACTGTCAGCAGGATCAACACTGTTGGAAAATCGACCTGTACTGAATCTAATGACAAGGAAGATCCTAAGAGAGAGTTAGCAAGTGAAGTGTGCACAGAAAAGATGGCCTTGAACGGGAAGGATGATAATATGAGGAATGGGATCAAGGAAAACACCGAGAAAAACGACGACTACAAGCCTAGTGGAAAGGGCAAGCTGGTATCAGCGGCCACTGATTCTGAGGGTGTCACGCCTCACACAACACCTGCTGCCATGGAGCATAGGGACTTGACAGAGAGGGCCCATGTTAAAGCCAGAGCTCCTACACCTCCTCCTGTTCCTGGGAGCACCACGTTGACTACAGAGGCGAAGATCGACACGATCTTCGGCATGGTAGTAGGGATGGCTAAGGACATCGCGGTCATTAAGGAGAGTCTGGAGAAGATGCAACCCCGAGAGAAGTGCAAAATGCTCTCGGATAAGAACACCGAGAGTAAAGTGCCGGTAGGAGTAGCGCTATCACCCTTTAGATCCGAGTTTGGAGATTCGGGTGTGCCCACTCCCTCACATCGATCTTCTCACGGCTCGGGCGACATGGAGTTCACCATGGTTGACTTTGATTTCGCCGAGGATTGGACTCACCTTGCGTCATCCTCGTGCACCACTACAGCTCCACCATCACGATGAACAAGAAAATCAAAAGAAATGGCAAAGCAAAATATTATTTTTTCGAGATTTTGATAAGTCTTAGCTCGTGCGGTAGTTATTTTTTTATAAGTTAGAAGGCTTGGATTTTGTTCGTATTTTTCATGTCTTGTGAAACTTTATATTTTGATCCTTCACCCCGTAACCGTAGGTGGCATGGTCCTTCCCTTGGAGAGTTCCTTGTGACACCTAAAATTAGGAACACAATCAATTCCTGATTTTACATCGGGAGAGTTTCTATTTTGTTTCTTCCTTTACTAGCATGCCACATAGAATTAGGAACACAATCAATTGAAACAACACAGAAAATAAACACCAGCAACAATCAACACCTAACAATCCATCCACGTCAATTATTTTGGAGACAGTAACTGAAGTTCGAGATGAAACAAAGACAATTACGAATGACCATCGGCAGGGACGCTCCCCGAGCTTATCGGCGCTCTGACCCAATGCCCCCACTCATGAGGAGTTTGGATAATGACACTGAGCCAAGCATCATGTATGCTAAGAAAAACAGGTCCATCCTCATCCTCAACCATCTCACATAACAGTCAACATTGTGAACACTTTCAACATGCCTCCATCGACCAATGGCAATGGAGTACCGTTGGCCCGAGAACCCCCCGAAAGAAGATTGTATAGATTGCAGCTACTGTGTCATGTATGCGGATGGAGCGGGGTTGGGGATGGAGTTGTCAGATGAGGGATGGTGGTGGTGGAGGAGAGTGGGGGAGGGTGCGACGGTAGATCTGGAGGTCGAGCATGACACAAGCTTGAGGGGGAGAGGCAACGGCTGGCGAGCTTGGGTGGGATTTGAGTGCCTGGCTTTCGCTAGGGTTTCTGAGAAGATAAAAAGTGGGATAAAACACTGACAAGTGGGTCCCACATGCAAGGAAAATATTTACAAATTGTATTATAGGCTTGAAATTACACGATGGCTCTAAGTCCAAAGCCTTTAATTCATGGAAGGCACTCTATACCATTATAAAGTCTCGCAAATTAACCGAAAGTGCTCCCCGAGCTCACATGCTCCCTCGTGAACCGTAAAACCTGAAAAAATAGTTAAAAAAACTATAAAAAATCTGTTTTTTTTGTGGTCAACATTGATGAATGTTTTAACTGCGTGCAAGTTTTTGTGATGAAATCACATTCGTGTGGGTCTGGGCAAAAAAGAATTGATGCTCCAAAATGCTTCCAACAATAGTCTTTTCGAAGCATCGATTTTGTCATTTTTGCCCAGATCTACACGAATGTGATTTCATCACAAAAAATTGCACACATTTAAAACATTCATCAATGTTGATCACAAAAGGAAAATCAGTTTTTTTGAAATTTCTTGAAACAATGATGGTTCCTTTAATTTGAAAGTAATATTTTAAAATATGCACATATAGCTCTTAAGAATACTTGTATTTTACGATGAACAATAAAGAAAATATGAAAACGAAAGAATAAAAAGATTAATTAACAAAAGGTAAAAAATATGTATAAAAATAAATAAAAGGATAAGACCAATAAAGAAAAAACCCAAACCAGATTTTTTTTTTAAAAACAACAATGGTTATATCATGCAATAAGTGAGATATATCCTTCGCACAATGGTTTAGCAACGACTGACCTCGTTCCATTGAGCAACATAGTCCATCCCATTTAAATACCAGATTTGCCTGGAAATAAGTAAATGAAACTCCAAATCTGTACTAGGACAAGGATTAGTTACACAATAACATCATTTCAAATAGCATCATTTGGCAACCGATGTTTTTGTAGCTAAGTTATGATATGAGTTTATTTGGAAGAAGAAAAAAGAAGGACACATGTATTTTAGTCAAAAGAAAAAAAGAAAAAAAAGGACACATGTGCAACTCCGTTTCAACTATCGCATAAATTGGGCTGGACGGCCAGTGGATAGTGTCGGCCCAGTCCCATTTCCAGCCGACTGAAAGGTCTCTATCTATCTATGGGCTTACCTGTGGGAAGGTGTTCTTCTTCTTGAGAAAAAAAGAAGACCCTTGGGCTGAGGGAAAGAGAGAGCAAAACCTAGACCTCTGAGAGGAGCGGGGCAGGAGAGGAGAGGAGACAGGGGAAGGCGGCGAGGGAGATGTCGATCCTGTGGGAGAAGAGCCCGGCGTGGCGGTGGTTGGTGGGGCGGACGCGGGACTCCAAGCCCTTCTTCTTCACCTTCGCGGCGCTCTGCGGCGTCGTCCCCGGCGTCGTCGGCTACGGCGTCATGCAGCTCACCAGCTCCCGCAACGACAAGCTCGAGGCCCACCTCCGCTCCAACGCCCGCCCGGAGACCACGGTGCGTGCGTGCTTGCTTCTCCTCCCCCCTCGTCGTTTAGCAGATCGTGTGTGCCGTGCTTGATCTGTCCGGACGAGTAGAGGAAATGTGACCAGAAAGGGGATGAGATTTTGAGCCCCTCATCGTCTAGCAGACCGTGCGCCGTGCTTGATTTGTCCAGACGAGTAGGACGGGACTAGAAACGGGATATTTGTCCAGACGAATATGGTCATATCTAATTGTTATTGCTTTTCTGAATAAACTAGTACAATTGCAAGGATTTTACAGCCCCATTTAACGTTTTTAGATATGAAATCAACCTTTCACTCCTAGCCAACAGCCTCAACCCGATTCCTGACCCTCTTTGTCATCCCGGTCATTCTCGGCCTGGACTCATGTGCTATTTCTGCTAGCAGAACCTTGCAGCTGCTTCTCTGATATTGCCAACTAATACATGTCCACCGCACACGTGCATTTGGTTTGAGCTAAATGGTAAAACAGTGTGTTTGTGAAGAGAGTTCCATGCATATACATATTGATCCATTCAGTTTTTGGTAAATAATTTGCTAATTAGCGGATATCCAGCTGTATTCTCATGCAGTTGATGCCTTTGATTCAGGAGCCTTCCGATCTCATCTGCTTGTTTTGGGCTGTCTAATAGCAAACTGAACACACGGTTCTTTTTTGCTCTTTCTCTCTATTTGTGTGCCCCTCCACCCCATTTCCTCTTCATTATAGGTTGCGTTCTTACAGCTTCCGACCATGTAGTGGTTGCCAGTGTCAGTACTGGAGCACAGTGAGTTGCTTTTCTTATGTGCTGCCTTGCTGTGCGTTCGGGAGATATACCTGTGCGCACTATGCTGCCACAAGTGAACGCCCATAAATCAAGTTATAGTGGGTGCATGTGTTAGGGTGAGTTTAAGTTTTTGTTTGTTACTTTGCTATTTGAATAACATGACTTGGGAGACTTACAATTAGGTTTGAAGTAGGGGACTCAAGTTGAATGTGTTCTGATGTTGAGTTGAAAGTTTAGATTTGATGTGAAAGTTTCCCAAGAAGGGAGTCTTCATCCAACTGGTTAGCCACGCAATAGCAGTTTCCTAGTTCAACTTATTAAGAGTGGCAAGATTTCCTTGAGAAATTATTTGTATCTCGTGCTAAGTAGCAGCATAATCTTGCAGTGTAACTGTAGCTAACTGAATCATCACACGATAAATCTTGTATAGGCCAACGATGGTTCCTAATATGCTTCACTTTTATTAATTGAAATGAGCATAATGTCATGCATAATAGACATCATGTCACCTTTTTGTGCTGTTGGTTTATGGAAATATATCACTCATGAATGTTTCCTTGGGCACTACAGACCGATAGAATGCTGAATGTGATTGAAAAAATTGCCATCATTACTTTTCACAATTTATATTATGTATGCTAATCTGGTGATAGCTATGACTGTATGCCTCAATTATTGAAAACATGGTGATAACTATTTGGGCAGGGGCATCCTCGTTCCGATTACTTAGCTACAATCTTATGTCCCAATTATTGAAAAATATGGCAATGGTTATCCGGACCGGGTCATCCTACTTGAAACAGAGATACACTTTCTTATATTGAAGAGGGAAAACCAGAAGACCATTTCAGAAATACAAAAGAATAGGAGAAGAACGGGGGAATGCCTAATTGTTATTGCTTTCCTAAATAAATTAAAATTACAAGGATTGTACAGCTTCATTTAATATTCTTAGGAATGAAGCGACCTATCACTCATAGCCTCATACAATGTGTTGTTGACTGAACCTCCTATAATTATCTGACTCTAACGAGCATGCTCAACCCGATCCCTAGCCCTCTGTCTTTGTCATCCCAGTCATCCTCTGCCTGGACTCATGCGCCATTTCTGCCGGCAGAACCTTGCAGCTGCCTTCTCTGATATAGCCAACCAATACATCTCCACAGCACCTGGATATTGAGCTAAATGGTAAAACAGTGTTTGTGAATAGAGTTACATGCATATACATATTGATTCATTCAAATTGGTCAAATAATTTGTTGATTAGCGGACATACAGCTGGATTCTCATGCAGTTGATGCCTTTGATCCAGGAGCCTTACGATCTTATCTGTTTGTTTTGGGCTGTCTAATAGGGAACTGAATACATGATGGTTTTTCCCTCTTTCTCTTCTATTTGTGTGCTCCTCCACCCCCTTTCCTCCCTTCATCCTGGGTTGCGTGCCTACACCATTCGCCCATTTAGTGGTTGTCAGTGTCAATGCTGGAGCACAGTGAGTTGCTTTTCTTACATGCTGCCTTGCCGTGTGAACGTGGGATATCCCTGTGCGCAATAATTATGCTGTCACAAGCGAACGTCCATAAATCAAGTTATAGCGGTGTGCATGTGGGCGAGTTGAAGTTTTTGGTTGTTACTTTGCTATTTGACTAAAATGACTTGGAGGACATAAAATTGAGTTTGAAGTAGGGGATTCAAGTTGAAAGTGTTCAGATGTTGAGTTGAAAGTTTATATTCGATGTGGAAGTTTCTCAAGTTGATGAGCTGAAGAAAAGGGAGCCTTCAATCCAACTGATTAGCCATGCAATAGCAGTTCCCTAGTTCAACTTACTAAGAGTGGCAAGATTTCCCTTAAGAAGTTATTTGTCTCTTGTGCGAAGTAGCAGCATAATCTTGTAGTGCAACTGTAGCTAAGACTTGCTGATGTCTTTCACCTATGAATCATTACACGATAAATCTTGTATAGGCCAATGCTGGTTCCTAATATGTCTTCGCTTTTTATTAGTTGAAATGCACATATGTCAGACATAGTATACATCATGTCAACTTTTTGTGCTGTTGGTTTATCGAAATACATCACTCATAAATGTTTCCTTGGTCACTACAGACTGATAGGTTGCCAAATGTGATTGTTATTTTTGCTTTCATTTCTCTTCGCAATTTACATTATGTGTACTTATCTGGTGATGGCTACAACCTTATGCCCCAATTATTGAAAACATGCTGATGACTATTTGGACGGGGGCATCTTGATTATTGAAAAATATGGCAATGGCTATCCAGACCGGGTCATCCCATTTGAAACGGAGATACACTGTCTAATATTGAAGAGGGAAATCGAGAATACAATTTTAAAAATACAAAAGGGCGATGGCCATGCTTGAGCAGCAACCCTTTAAAAGTTGATCTCAAAATCATAATAGCCAGACCAAGAATTGACTTGCCAGCATTTCACCACGGATTGTTGGGCCATGGGTGAGTTCTCATGGCACAGGCAGCCAATTTTTTTACAACAAACCAAGCAATAACCAAAATACCATTGGCTGCCAATTTTTTAGCATGCCTAATTCGGGCACCAACCAAATAGCCCTTAGCCCTTTTTAATCACAACATTTACAAAAAAGGGTATGCTAGTTACATTAAGTATGTAGACATGTACCATAATCATTTCTGAATCTAAAATGATAAGGAATAGAATCATAAATGGTGCTTAGCTTTACCACCGATTTTGATCATATCAGTAGATTATTGTTTGCTGTGTGAACTAAAATATGCAACTGTCATTTTGACACTTCATTTGTGCTGGGAGATAACCTTTCAATTCCTCTTGTTTGTGCATCTCATCTGTCCAGTTTTATTATGATAAGATAACTTCTTGGTCTACTCTGTCCGCACTGTTTATTCTGCCGTTGCAAACTATCTGGAAGGGATGGTTGTGCAAAAAGATGCTGCCAAAATATGCTTCTAGCAGAATCTTCATGGGAAAAAGTTGTGCAGCTTAAATAAGTAAGTATTCTCCTAGAATATCTAATATCTAGGGCGATAAATTTTGAGGAAGTTACACACCCTAGCAGTTTGCTGCCGGTTAATATTTTCCTTGTCCACTCCATGGTTATACCATGGTTGAATATTTGCTGCATTGTGCCAAGCATTTGTAAGGAATTTATGTGTACTGTATGTTGCCAAACATTTTCTTGTTAGCAGTTCAGCATATAGTAACTCTCTTTGCCAGCAGAGAAGTGCTTGACTTCTATTTGCACCTGAGAGCTTTTAAATTTATGTTTACTTCCTAGAAGGCCTGATATCCAAGTTTATTACGTATATAATTTTCCTCAGCATTCTTTCTATCTCCAGGTGTAATATTATTATGCACATTTGTTGTGTTTTGTTGGTGTTTCTCCTAACCTTTTATTGAGCCTTACATCTATTGCATCTATGATTTCGTTTCCACTAACTTTGAACACTTGACAAAACAGATGATGGGACAAGTTAACAGGGAGAGACTGGCAGAGTTTCTCGGTGAGATACAAAGGAAGGAGGACACTAATGACAGATACGTCGCTGCTCTTAAAGGGGAGACACTGACAAGGAAGCGCTATGAACGTATCCAGCCCGTCCCCCAGCAAGCTGCACAGGAGAATGCGAAGGACCAGAAAGCTACCCAGGAGAATGCGAAGGACCAGAAAGCTACCCAGGAGAACGCCAAGGCAAAGTGACTGGTGCACGGTTGACGATCGGGGTGAAATGTGCAAGTGAACATAAATGAGCTGTAGCTCCAAAAGCTTCATGAACTGCAAACTTTTTTTTTGTAAGCGTCATTAGCTACCTGCCTTTGATTTAATCGTGGCACTGCTCCATACAAAAAAACTGAAAAACTTCGAAGACGGTGTTGAATCGTGTAAATGCTTGACGTGCCTGTTACGTGGTACTAACATTTTAGGAACCCTCACACTTCTCAGTTGATATACTGGTGTGTTGTTACGTTATTTATTTATTTCACTTAGTGAACATATCGTGCATCTTACCCTTTGTTCTTGATCAGAAGTTTGATGCTGGTGTTACATGTGATGCTGCTGGTGTTAAATCTTATTTTTTTTTTATCAGTGTGTTATGTGTTAATATGTTAGCACGGTTCATACACTGGCCAGTCAATATTCTATGTTTTTTCAAAGATGAGGGATCTCTCCCCGGTTCTATTCCATTTAAAATGAAAGCACATCGGTACATGTAGTTCAAATCGCCCTGCCTTAGAGTTATAGGTCGAGGTACTTCAAATCACCCTCCATCATATTGACATGCAGCCAATCTGTCGCCTTTGAAGTGTTGGCAAGGCTGTGCGTTGCAACTAAAGTCTGAACCAATCCGTTGCCTGAGGGAGTGCCATGGCCACCGCCTCAGATGCTCACCCTCTCGATCTCCCTCCTCTCTTCTAGTGATGATGGGCCGG
>CBMN010042043.1:0-10436 GCA_000582825.1 Hordeum pubiflorum
ACCCACTTTGTGCTGCAATCACCCATTCCTCTTCACGAAAAACCCAACGCAGATCACAAGTATCAAGTCCTACTGCCAGCCCGGTTAGGTGTACGAACCGACCTGTGTGGGTTCCGAGTCATCCACATGCCCTTCCTCGTAGAAACCTCCTCCTCTGCCTCGGTCGTGGATGATCTCAAACAACTCCCTGCCCGCCCTCGTTTGGTTCCGGTTTACGAGAAAATTATGGTTCGGCCACTCCACCGACTGATGGGAGTCGTTGTTGGATGGCTTGTGGGGACCAGACTGCTGCATACGGACCGATACAGACTGTTTGGGTCGGCATTGGAGATGCCCTTACATGGTGGAACTGTGTGTAACCAAACACTGCGGCTGCCTCACTCAGGTGCATGCCATGTGTGCAAAGCTGCGATGGTGTGCGAGTAGGACCGGGCAGGCCGCGACACCATCCACTGCGCCTAGGGCTGCAAACGAGTCGAGTTCGAGCAAGTTGTACTAGGCTCAACTTAGTTTATACTAAGTTTCGAGCGAGCTCAAATTGAGTGAAGCTCAAGGTAGAGCTGTAGAAAATTGCTCATGCTGAGCTTGTATCGATCTCCAGTCGATGTAGAGCTAGTTTCAAGATAAATAAGATGATTTTATTATTAATTTAAGAATTTTTTTTCAAGCAAGATAGGCCAAAACACAATATTAGAAACCATTAATATTTTTACTTATACTCTCTCAACTGAAAAGTAGTACTTAATATCAAGAGATTTTAAATGAACTTTAAAGATTAAAAAAATAAAGGTGCGTCTGTTGTCAAACTTTGACCATGAATAGCATGATATTTAACACACGGCTGACCATGTACCATATTAAGGATAAACTTTTTTTGTTCTTAATTAAGATTTCATGTTTGCTAGTGGGTAAACTGAAGAAAAGTCGTACACAATATATGACAATAAATTATCCTATTTTATTTTCATATACATCAAGATTATTTAATATAATTACATAATACCGAGTGAGCCAGTGTTGGCTAAAGATCGGCTCGTTTCTCGACTGAGCTACATAAAATACTCATGCTCAGATCTTTTTTGAGTCGATCTCGAGTCAAGGCAAAATGCGAGTCGATCTCGAACGACTCAAAAGCCTCAAGCTTTTTTTGTGGCGCAAAGTGCGCCCCGATAGCCGACTTGCTTTGGCCTTTGTTCTCGAAATCATTAGCTAAGTAGCACTCTTCGTAAAAGTCACTTCCGTCATCTCAGATTGCGACAAGTGTCACACTCTATGTGCGTCACTTGTCACAACTTGTGAGTTTTTCCTTTATTTTTTCTAAAATCGTTTATTCAAAACGTTTTATCTCTCAAACCGTGGATCGAAATCTTGAACAGTTTTTCCTGTTGGGTTCCTCGCGTCGAGATCTTCAANACTAGATCCCATGTTGATAGGTTTCAACGGACTTTTTTTCACAAAAAAACCGGACGGAAAAACCCAAACCGGGAGCACTTTTTTCCCTTCGTGCCTCTTGCGGAAGCAAATCCGCGCCTCCACGAGAAGCAAATTCATGCCTCTCGCGAAAGGAAAAAAAAAGAAAACACATTTTTTCCTTTTCCGAGAGGTGCGACTGCTTCTCTCGTGGAAGCAAATTGGTGCCTCTACGAGAAGCAAATCCGTGTCTCTCACGGAAGTAAAAAAAGGAAACATGTCTTTTTTCTTTTCCGAGAGGCACGACTGTGCCTCCACAAAAAGCAAATCTACGCCTCTCGCGGAAGGAAAATTTTAAAAAACACATTATTTTTCCTTTTCCGAGAGGCACAACCAAATCCGTGCCTCTCATGGAAGGAAAACAAGAAAACATGTTTTTCCCTTTTTCGAGAGGAACGACCGTGTCTCTCGCAGAAGGGGAAAAACTCATTTTTTCACGTAATTTTTTTGGCGTCCAAATCCTAGAAAAAACCAGAAAAAGCTGAAAAACAAAAAAAAACGGAAAAATCATCTAAAAACCGAAAACGCATATTAAAAAAAAAACGAAGTGAGCATCCAGCCCATCCTAAATGACCCTTGAAAAGGTTTTCAAAGGAGTACTCCTTCTTTAGTTGCTTCTCATTGGTTTCACCGGTTTGATGATAAGACTACTGTCTTTATTTGTCCTCTAAATACTACTAGTACTGCCATGGCGGCTGGTTTATGCGGAGAAAATCAGGGTCCCGATCAACACAAGCCCAGCGCTTGCGCATTGTGCTTCACAAACATTGTGACATTATCGAAACGTGACATGACCAAAGCTAGCCGTGGACCACTAATCAACTAGTGATGATCCTTGACCAGACACTCATGACACGTCCCTTATGTCTATGCATTGTAATAATGTAGAGGCCGAGAATGACCCTTCTTTTCGGAAGAAAATGACACGCCTCTTACTTAAGAGATCCGGGATAAATTAATACAATTAGGAAGACGGGTCTAGTGGTACTTATGGCTAAGGTCTTATTTTATGGCATAAAATATATTAGTTTTTACTCAAAAAATATATGATCAAAATAAGGAGACTAATACAGAACACCTACAGTATTTATTTTCGAGAAAGGGTGTCTTTTATTGATTCATAATAACGCATTAAGAGAACACAAATATCATGACTACATCCGGCCTCTGAATAACTAGAATGCACATGGCCAACACAACGCGCACACACAAAGAACAAAAAAAAAGCGACAAAGATATTTATCACTATTTCTTAGTCATTTACAAATAATTATTTATCAGTAGATATTTATACTCATCCGACGAAAATCTTCTTAACCCTTTGTACTTGCATGAATCTCGATGACAAAATCAGATGCCTCTTAGCGTCTCGGTCGAAAATTCAAACCCGTCTATATTAAGATAGTTTATTAGCTACCTATTCCTCCTCTCCATAGTACTCAAATGACTAGAATTTGCCAAACTCTTTAGCCCGGTTAACTATATCCTTTGTCAAGAT
Organism: Hordeum pubiflorum; assembly: GCA_000582825.1. Taxonomy (NCBI): domain Eukaryota; kingdom Viridiplantae; phylum Streptophyta; class Magnoliopsida; order Poales; family Poaceae; genus Hordeum; species Hordeum pubiflorum. The sequence continues at coordinate 2,969 of CBMN010042043.1, forward strand.
CTAAGCAGCACTATGCATACACCAACGCACCTTAGATAATTAAGATTTTTGATGTCAAGCTGGACGCCTAGAATCACAATGTGGGAACCATATATATATATTTCTATGTTTTGCAGATTGATGCACACGTCACTTTAGCGCCGCTTAACGTGGACAGTAACAACCATCACAACTAGTAAGCTTGCTGGCTGATCCAGTTGTAATTTTACACGGCAGTAGTTTTTATCTCTATTATCAAAGGTGAGTTCGATCCGTCGCCTCCATCAACCACCCAATTTTTTCCTCCCACGTTTCCCTCCCACTTTGGTTTCCTTTTAGGATTTTTGGTAACCCCAACCGACGACGCATAAAATAAGAACCAACATAAATATATAACTTGGAATAATCTAAAGGTGATGCTGATCGGATGGATGGTAGTTTGAGAAAACCATGTTTCATCAAGTTTGAGCAACTCGTGTAGAAAGGTCGCACCCTGGCCGGCCCAGTGCCGTGCATAGGTCCAGAGGGGAAGGAGAAATCCAATAATCCATGCTAGCTAGTGTGTATGGAATATGGTTTCGGATTTCTGTTCAGAAATATTTCAACCATGTATGGCCAAAATCGTTGAAATTCAGTCATTTTGATTTTCATTTTGGCCACAAGACCAAAGTTTCCACTTGAATTTGACTGAGATCCAACAAAATGATTTAATTTGTGGGTACTACCGAAAGTGTTGAAATATTTTGACAGAAAAAGAATTATTTCAGTATGTATCGAAATTGATAAAATCTTGATGAAATTAGACCGAAAGCAAAAACCATGTGGGTTGTGTTCGAGATTCGTGCCCTCTTTGTTTTTTGTGATACATGGTAAAACATTACAATGTAGTCTTCTGAGTTTAAAAGAGATCTCAGATGAAGGTAGGAATAAAATGGTGTATTCTTTTGCTGGCTCACGAGGAAACATTACAGTACGGGTTGTCTTTAGCTTTGTTTGAAGATCTGTGGGCTCGTTTTGCTTGGTACAAATATGGTAAAAATTGCAGTGTACTCAGAGATAGGAAGATATCCAATGAGTTACAAGTAAATCCAATGGTGAACTCATCTTTTTGTCGACAAGCGATGAAACATTATGGTACTAGCCGTCTATGGCTTAACTATACAACACATGTTTGGTTTGAGCCAAAGTTCACTAGTAACTAGTATTTGGCTAGCCAAAACTTTGACTAAGGTTTTGTTCGCCAATGAATTGACCAATGTTGGCAGAAAAAAAAGGACTAGAGAGGGAAAATAGGCATGAGCGTGCCAATTTTTTGGGCAACTGTCCGAACAAGAGCCATTTTTTTTTTTTGCTATGACAATTTTTTTGGTAGGGTTGATTTTGACCACATACAAAACATAGCCAAAATCTACGATGCTGCTCCGACCGGCGGTGTGGGGGCCCTGCTGGTGTGCTCAGATAAAGGCGGCGGTCCTAGGGTTCCTCTTGCGTCAAGACGAAGATCTGCCTGGCGCCAGTCCTTCCTGTTCTGGCCGGAGTGGCGGGTTCCGGAAGGCTCCGCCGGCGAACTCCCATGGGCGTGTTATGCCTGGANNNTGCTGGATCGGGTGGGATTCGGTCATGCCCATTGGTTTTCCGTTAAGGAGCGAGCGACACGAAGCTCTGTTATCTGTTGCCATCAGGAGATATGTTTAGCTCCATGGTAAAGTCAGAGGAGGAGAATGTCATGGAAGCCGAGATTGGAGGACTAGTGATGGTGATTGGAGCCTACGGCGTTGAGGAACTTGCTTGGAGTTTTGGGATTCATAACAACGGTATGTAAGTGGGGGCGACAACACATGTGAAGTTCAAAGTCTTGCTTTTCAAGGTGAAAATCTAAGGTCTGACATTAATTGGTTGTGCCGGGCAATGGCCATGTTGAAGGCATTGTTTTGAGAGCGGGGATTATCTTCAGGGTGAAAACCCAAGATCTACGATCGGGCGATGACGACGCTGGTACACCGTTTCCTCCTTAGAGGCGTTGCTTTTGCAGAACTTGGACATCAGGTGTTGTCTTGGTGGTGGTTGTGCTGCTGCTGCAAGGCCTGGAACGCTGTGCCGGGACTTTTTTTTAGCTTTTTCTTTTTTTTGGCTGTGTGCATCTGTCATGCCATTAGGACATTGCGTTGTTGTAGAGGCTGGGTGTAATTGGTATCTTTGCGATATTTACTCTTTATCATAAAAAAAAAAACATAGCCACATAAATGGCCTTGCCTACGCTTATGTTGTGTCCCACTACTCGTATGTTTATTTTCAATGGACTTGCATACAGTTCCCGAAGGAATTTTTTAGATCTGAGTCAAATGGAAATATTTTCTTTGTATTTATGACCACTACACAAACATCTAATCCTTGAAAATAAATTCTTTTATTGTTCAGACAGTGTGGAACCAAATAAATTAGAAACAGATTCTTCATCATCACAAAATATTCATATAAAATACATCCTTGAAAAACAACTCCTTGTATTATTTTCAATACACTAGGAAGTATTTTATTCATATAAAACGCACTTGGCTAGCTAGACCCAGAGAGCACTTATATTAAAATAATCTAGCTACAGATTCTTCGTGATCACAAAATATTCAAGTAGAGTTGAACTTGCCAGCAGCCTCTTTAAGCCCGGACTAAACTATCCTTTGTCAAGATCTAAGCAACACAACTATGCACACGTCAACGTAGCCAGATAAGATTTTCTTTGCTACCATGTCTAGCTGGACGCCTGGAATCACAGTACGGGAAATATATTGCTATTTTTTGCGGGTAGATGCATGTGCAACCTCGTCACTTCAGCCTCAGTTGACGCGGGCGCGAAGAACCGGCCAATCCCAACTGTAATTTCAATTTACACGGTAGTTTTCCTTCCTCTCGGGACATAGTAACTCCCGATAGCGATGAAGGTGATGCTGGTCGATGGAGAAACCACGTCTCGTCAAGTCTGAGAAACTCCTGTGGCCCGTGGCTAATGACGAGCCTAGTTCCCGTCGACGACGTCCACGTGTGGCGTCCGATGACTTATCTTGTTGCTTGCAAGGTATTCCGTCTGTAAACTAATATAAGACGTTTTAGATCACTATTTAGGTAGTACTAGGCTACTAGCACACCATGCATGCAATGCACCGGCTTTGTGCTATGCTAGGATTAAATTTCCGTTGGCTGCAATGGAGTCGTCGAAACCAAAGAAGGGAAGCACGTACGTTCCCGTGGACGCACTTGCTCACATCCGCTATAAAACCAGCCGGTATCTACACTAGTGAGATCAGTGCAAGCCTTCAAGCTCTAGCTCGCTAGCTAGGTCAGTCGATCACTTTACCAGCCAATCCGTAGTGGCCAATCTCTGCACGGTAGCCATGGAGGACGCGACGTACAACGCCATCCTCGTGGTCCTCCTGGCCGTGTCCATGATCTACTTCTTCAGGCCGTCCTCGGCGCGCCGGCCGCCGGGCCCGCGCACGCTGCCGATCATCGGGAGCGTGCACCACTTCGTGAACACGCTGGTGCACCGGAGGCTGCGGGACCTGGCCGGCGTGCACGGGCCCATCATGATGCTCAAGATCGGCCCGATGCCGCTGGTGGTGGTGACGTCGCGGGAGCTGGCGCGGGAGGTGCTCAAGGTGCAGGACCCCAACTTCGCCAACCGGCCCCGGCTGCTCGTCGGCGGCATCTGCGGCTACGGCTGGACCGACATCATCTTCGCCCCCACCAGCGACTACTGGCGCAAGATCCGCAAGCTCTGCATCCACGAGATCCTCAGCCCCAAGCGGGTGCTCCAGTTCCAGTTCATACGCGAGGAGGAGGTGCAACGGCAGGTGGAGCTCATCCGCGCCGCCGCGGCCAGAGGCGAGCCCGTCGACGTCACCAGGATGGTGTACGACATCAGCAGCCGGACCATCTCCAGGTCCGCGTTCGGGGAGGTGCGCCCCGACATGCCGGTGTTCCAGCACGCCATCAAGCGCGTCGTCGGGCTGTCCAGCGGGTTCAACGTGCCCGACCTCTTCCCGCGGCTCCGGGAGGTGCTCGGCGAGGCCACCGGGATGAAGAGGAAGCTCCGCGAGATCCACAGGACGTTCGACGACATACTCGTGGACATCATCGAGGGGAGGCGGAGGGTGCGCGCCGACAGGATCGCCGCCGGCAAGGATGTCGTTGATGAGAACGTCGTCGACGTCATGCTCACCCTGCAGAAGGGCGACAACCTATGGGGGTTCCCGGTCACGGACAACACCATCAAAGCAGTAGTTCTGGTAAGTAGTACTCCTTCCGTCCCATAATATAAGATGTCTTTAAGGAACGGAAGGAGTAGTATGTACACGTGTTACTTTGATGGAGTGATAGATAAAAGTGCATGCATGTATGCTTACTATCAGATTAAATTAAAGGGGCTTCATATAATGGCAGGACATGTTCGCCGGCGGTACGGGAACCTCCGGCTCGTCGACGGAGTGGGCGATGTCGGAGATCATGCGCACCCCACGCGTGATGAAGAAGCTGCAGGACGAGGTCCGGCGAGCGTTCCACGGCAAAGAGAGCATCAGCGAGACGGACCTCCGCAACAACAGCGTCAGGTACCTGAAGCTCACCATGAAGGAGGCGATCCGGCTGCATCCGGCGGCGCCGCTGCTGGTGCCGAGGGAGAGCATCGAGACAACGGAGATCGGCGGGTACGTGGTGCCGGCCAAGTCGAGGATGGTGGTGAACGCTTGGGCGATCTCAAGGGACCCGCGGTACTGGAAGGACCCGGAGGAGTTCGTGCCGGAGCGGTTCGAGGAGGACGGCGCCGTGGACTTCCACGGGCTCCACTTCGAGTTCACGCCGTTCGGGGCCGGGAGGAGGATGTGCCCAGGGTACAACTACGGGCTCGCCGGCATGGAGCTCACGCTGCTGCAGCTCATGTACCACTTCGACTGGACGCTTCCCGCCGGCGTGGAGGTGGTGGACATGGCGGAGTCCATGGGGCTCGGCGTGCGCCGGAAGAACCCGCTCATGCTCTGCGCCACTCCTTACGTCGTGCCCCCTCCTGCTGCTCCCTTGGCTTCGACATGATGCGTCCTTGTTGCATTGGATCGTACAGTGACTGACGTCTGGTACTGCCACACGCATACCCTGCGATAAGTACCAGGGGTTCAGGGCTCGACCGGGTTAATGTGTGTGTATATATACATCACTCTGTTTTCAAGATAATCCTACATCTACAAAAGATCCTATTTAAATTTACTCCCTCCGTCCATGTATATGTGTATATCTAGTTTTTGTGCGAAGTCAAAGTTTTAAAACTTTGACCAACTTTATTGAAAAAAGTAGTAACATTTATGACACTAAATTGGTATTAGTAGATCCATTTTCAAATATATTTTCATGATATGCCAATTTGATGTCATATATATTACTACTTTTTTTATATAGTTGGTCAAAGTTTTAAAACTTTGACTTAAGTCAAAAACTAGATGTACATTTATTCGCGGACGGAGGGAGTACTTACCCTTCCATAAATTCTCTCCTCCCCCAGAATTCAACTGGGGTGGGCCCCAACCACTAATCCATCCAATTAATTATCTCCACATCAGCCTATACGTAAAATTCTCACGTAAGTTTTTCTGAGTCTATCACCACTCCTGTTTTTATTGGCATATACATGAGTATTTCTTTGACATGAGAAAAACACGTATGGCACCTTAATTCCTTATAACTGAAACAAATCTAAAGTAGCATGGGCATTTTTATTTGACATACAAAGATGTTTTATTTAGCATTACTTTAGGATTTACCATTCAAAACAAATTATAGAAGTTGCGTGAATGTTTGTTTGAGACGTAGATAAACATTTCATAGACCGTGGACATATTTTTCACCCATAGGGCACATATTTTATCTGTTGAGATAATTTGCAGAAATTCTATGAATATTTCATTTAACCCATATATTAACACATTTTAAATGTGTTTAAACTGCCATGAACAACATGCCATGTGCGAAGCACAACTCACGAGTAACCATCAAATCATATCGGCTGGCGACAAAAAAAATGTTAAGCCTATTTTTTTGTGGACTAACATATAGGAAAATTTGAAAGACCTAAAGATTTTAGGCTACAAGCTTTTGAACTCATTGTATGTTATTCATTCAGATGTTTCGTGTTTCCTTTTTGGTAGAGCAATGTATAGCTGGGCACATAAGAAAGTTTGTCAGCCCTTTATTACTTGAAAAGAAATCATGACTTCCTCATGTTGTAGTCGTCGTCATTGTTGTCCCAACATGAGTGTAAAGGGTATGTCGTGGTTAGCATGTTTAGTGGAGGGTGCGCGTAGGTCTTATGCAAAGGTCACCCACCCCTCCCGCGTCGCCCCCCGCAGGCAACGGGGAAGGAACCCTAGCCACCGGCGGCCTTCCTTCCTCCTCCCGCCCTTTTTCGCCCCTGCTGCCGCCACAGGGCACGTCCAGGCAAAGCCTGCCCAACGTCGGCGGCAGCGGGCCTCCTCGTCCCCTCGCGTGTGGCGCCGGTGCGGTATGCTGCCACGGGCCAGGTCGCCACGGTTGGTAGGTCGTGGCGGAGCGACGAGTGCCCTCCCGACGGCGACGTTAGGTGGCATCCGTGGTGCGTCAGGCTGCTAGCTGGATGGGTTTGCATGCTGCCGCTCGTGCCCAGATCTGGCGGGGGGTGCAATGGGCAACGCGGAGCCGGCGGCCGTTGCGGGCCCTGGACGGTGGTGTTGACTGGTCGTGGTGGTCCGGCGAGGTTCGGCGCCAGCGGCGTGTGCTAGCAGCTGCTGGATGTCCCAGGAAGGTGTGGCGTGCTTGGGGTGGCGGCGGTGGACCTTCTGGATCTGCAACGGGGGCTCGTGATGCTGCTGACTCATGGGCGATGCGAGTTGTGGTGGCACGGGCCAGCCGTCTCCGGTGGCGTTGGGCACCGGTGGTGGCGCGGCGTGGTGATGTACGCCAGTCGGGTGTGTCCATGGGTGTGGTTGCGGTGTCCAGCTTGACTGTGGCACGGGTGGAGCGGGTCTGTGGGGCGGCGGAGCTCACTGGTGGCCGTGCCCCGCCAGCGGCGTAGCGTGGCGGATGCGATCTCCCTTCTCCTCGGTCTATGCCATCGGAGTGGCTATGATCGGGGCCGTGTTCTCGGGAGGAACTGCTCGGGGCCTGAGGCGTGTCGGAGTTGCTGCCCCGGGTAGGTGAGATTGGGCTTGATAAGCGTTGTGCCCATGGGTGGGGAGGTTCCTCCCTCCATGGGTGCGATGGTCGTTGGTGGTGGTCGGGACTTCACGGTACTGTCGGGCAACATACTTAATACTCTAGACGCATGCTAGATAGCGGTCGATGAGNNGAGTAATAGTAGTAGATGCATGCATGAGTCGGTCTACTTGTCTATGGATGTGATGCCTATATACACGATCATTGCCTTGAATAAGATGTCATAACTATGCACTATTTTGTCAATTGCCCAACAATA
>CBMN010042045.1:0-11730 GCA_000582825.1 Hordeum pubiflorum
AGCACTCTTATTGCGGAAGACCCGGGAGTTTCGTTCGTTCCAAATTGCCCAAGAGACGAGCATGGTGAGGGAGGCCGTGGCCTTCCGGTTTGGAACGGACATCCCGGTCCGGTGATCCCACCAAGCTTCAACGGAGTCCTCCAAGTGCCATGTCGAGATGTCCATGTAGTGTAGCCCAAGCTTCTCGGTGACCAAATTCCATAGTCTAATGGTAAAACGACACTTGTAGAATAGATGCCTACCCGTTTCTTGTTCCCTCTTGCACAACATGCAAAGGTCACAATTTGGCCATCCACGTTTGGCCAATCTATCGGCGGTCCAAATACGGTCTTGAATGGCAAGCCATGCGAAGAATTTAACTTTAGGCGGTGCCCAAACCTTCCAAACAATTTGATCCATTGGAGAGAGAGTCATTCCCAAGAATTGTGCTTTGTAGGCGGAGGCCGCGGTGTATTGTCCATCCATGGTGTGCTTCCAGATAATGTCGTCTTCAACATGCTCATCTAGGTTGACTTCATGAATGAGCATCCAAAGCGTGAAGAACTCCGAAATATGTGGGGCGGAAACAACGGTGGATGAGTTGATCTTGAAGATCCATGCATTCTCCTTGATAGCCTCGCGCACCTTCCAATTTTTCCTCGAGGATGCCTCAAAGATGAGGGGGGCAATCTCTTTCGGCTTCCGGCCTAGCAACCACGGAGAGTCCCAGAAAGGTGCTTTCGCACCATTTCCTACGATGATGGTGGTGGATGCATAGAAGAACTTGAGGTCATCCTCGTCACATGGGTTTCCCAAGCCTACCCATAATTTGTTCGGTTCCTTCCACTCGAACCATGGCCATCTCAACCTCAAGGCCCTAGCAAATTTTTCAGTATTCAACACACCTAGGCCTCCGTAGTTTAGTGGCCTACATACCATGTCCCAATTGACTTTGCATTTGGCACCAGTAGTTTTGTCCGAACCAGCCCAAAGAAAGGCTCGTTCGAGCTTGTTGACGTTGAGTAGGGTGCTTTGTGGGACGACAAGCGGTGTGATAAAGTAGACCACCTGGGAGGTGATGACAGACTTGACCAGAGTAGTGCGGCCAATGGTGGTGATGTTTTGGCCCTCCCATGTGACCAACTTTCCTGCCACCTTGTCCTCCAAGAATCGGAGGTCCACCTTTCTTAGCTGCCAGACCGACAGTGGTAGTCCTAAGTACCTCAAGGGGAAGGATGCTTGCCGGCAGTCCACGCAAAACGCGCTCCAGGTTTATTTGGTTGCATCGAATGGGCACGACAGAGCTTTTTTGAAAGTTGGTACAAAGTCCTGTGACCTCGCCGAACCCCTTTAAGATGGCGGCCAGGTTGTCCACATCCCTTTTAATGGGCGCCAGGAAGACGACAGCGTCATCCGTATAGAGTGAGGTTCTGACCCTAGCTCCCCTTCCGCGTATTTTATGAAGAAGCCCTTTTCGAGTAGCAAGCTCTAGGATTTGATGTAGAGGGTCAATAGCGATGACGAACAGCAGTGGCGACAGAGGGTCGCCTTGTCGAAACCCTTGCCCATGCAAAATGGGGGGACCAGGCACCCCATTTAAAAGGATCCTCGATGAGGACGTGCGAAGGAGGGCGGTAATCCAATTCCGAAACTTGGCGGGGAAGCCCTTTCTCTGGAGGAGGTCAAGGATAAACTCCCACCTGACCGAGTCAAAGGCCTTGCGGATGTCCAGCTTGAAGAGGAGTGCAGGTGTCCTACAGTTGTGTAGCCTCCGCGCAAAATTCCTGACATACATAAAGTTGTCGTGAATACTTCTCCTCTTGATGAAAGCACTTTACGCGTTGGAAACCAGGCTGTCCATGTGAGGGGCAAGCCTAATGGAGAGGACCTTGGCAAAGATCTTCGCAATAGCATGAATGAGGCTGATGGGTCTATAGTTAGAGATGCCCTCCGCACCCTCCTTCTTGGGGAGGAGCACCACGTTCGCGGAGTTGAGCCAATGCAAGTTCTCTGAATGGCAGGACTCGAAAAGGTGAATGACCCTCATGACATCATCCTTGATGATGGCCCAACATTTCTTGAAGAAGATGCCCGTAAATCCATCCGGCCCTGGTGCTTTGTCGTTAGGCATGTCGTTGATAGCAGCGCTTACTTCCTCCTGAGAGATGGGCTCCTCAAGCTCATGCAAGTCCTTTGGAACAATGTTTAGTTCATCCGAGTTGAAGTCCTTATTACTGTGACTCCCCTTTCCCATGACATTGGACAAGTGCTCGTGAATGATAGACTCCTTGGCCTCATGTTCCGTCACCCAACCAAGGCCGTGTTTGATGCGATGGATGTGGTTCTTTCGTCGTCTTGCATTGACTCGCCGGTGAAAGAATTTGGTATTTGCATCACCTTCCTTCAGGTTTGAGATCCTAGCACATTGCTTTTTCCGAGCTCTGACCAGGATGGTCAAGCTCACCACCCTCCTCTTGAGACGGGTACGGAGGTCACGCTCCTCGTCAGAAAGCCTCTGATTGTCCTGAGCAATGTCGAGGTGTAGGATCACCAAGTTGGCCGCATGGAGCTGGATCTTGGTTTTGGAGAACAGGCGCCTACTCCATTCGGACAACCAGATGGCCATCTTGTTTAACCTGTGGAACAAGACTTGGCACGGCTCCGTGTGGCCCAAGGGCTCCGCCCATGCCTTCTGCACGACCTTGTTGAATCCGGGCATGGACACCCAAAAATTCTCAAATCTGAAGGTTCGTGGCCTCCTTGGCCCCCTGGCGTCCGCAAGCAGGAGGGAGCAATGGTCGGAGAGCGAAGACGATAGGGCATGTAGCACGTGGGTGTTGAATGTGGTGTCCCACTCAGCGTTGCAGAAGAAAGAGTCGAGTTTGCATAAAGTTGGGTTCACTCTCTCGTTACTCCAGGTGAACCTACGGTTTTGAAGGTGTATTTCCTTTAAGCCACAGCTTTGAAGAGTGTTTCGAAAGCGGACAATCCGACTCCTATTGATATTTCTCTTGTTTTTATCTCTTGCCCTGTAAATTTGGTTGAAGTCTCCGGAGGCTAAGCAGGCCACGCCAGGTGGCGGTGCCTGGCTAATGAGCTCGGCAAAGAAGGCATCTTTGCTAGCGGCGTCAGTCGGCCCATAAACGGATGTTAGCTTGAACGACACCTCAGTGTCTCGAACTCTGACCATGGCAGAGATGCAGTGGCTGGTAGTGGTGATGTGTGAAAAATCAACAAGGTGATCGTCCCACAAGACTAGGATTCCACCCCTGGATCCGTTGGCCGGCCTTTGCGCAAAATTTCGAATCCTCGTGCCACCAAGGGAGGTAGCCATGAACTGGTCCACATTGGACAAATTCGTCTCCTGGAGACAAATGATGTGGCAAGAAGAGGCCGCGATGGTTTCACAAACCTAGCCCGACGGTCCGGACAATTGAGCCCTCTGACATTCCAACTTAATGTGTTAATAGCTTGTTCTAACATGGGGAAACTAACTTAGCCCTAGTCCAGATATTCAGGCAACAGAAATTCCAAGATGCAATATTTCTAGCCCTTGGGCCACATGCGTACATAGAGCAAACACAAGAAAACTCCACACTGGACATCTCCTGGGTACACAGCCAACATGGCCAACACACAGATGCGTACTGCATCAGACTCAAGACTCCCCTAAAGCTGATAATTTTGTGCACTAACATAAGCACATGGGATCCCTCTTTATGCTTAATCTGCCTAGATAACCTCCTCCTACTGTGCTTCCAGGTCCATCACTCCATCACCACCATGGGAGATGAGGGCTTCTTCGAGTCCTGCCGCCTGGGCATCGTCAAGCTTGAACAGGCCACGCATTGCGGCAACCACTTCTGGAGCCAACTGCTCCTTGAATCTTTCTGCGAAGGAGTCTATCATCTCCCGTGTGACGTCCTGGCCATCCCTGGTGATGCCAAGCCCTCGGCAAACCAGCTCCTCGGCTGCCCTCGCCACCGGAGTAGCTTTGGCCTTGCTCACAGCCCGCCCAGCAGCTTTCAGTCGTGCGCTAGTCCTCTGTAGCGAGAAAGCACCATTGCTGTAGCCTATTGTGAGGCCAGCCATCGTCTTGCGTCGCGCCGCTGGCATCCTAAGAGACGGAGCAAGAGGTGTCGGTAGCAGGGCCTCCGGGCGCTCTTGAAACAGGGGCGCAAGGTCAGCATCTACCACAACCACGACACGCCTGGGCTCATGGGTTGGGGTTCGACTCAGCGGGTCACCCCCGTGGAGGACCGGCGTTGGAGAGCGGGAGAAGCCAGGCGGTCTTGCCGGAGACGCCAGGGGCAGAAGCAGCACCGTTGGAGAGCACAACTCCAACAGGGCCGGGCTAGGTGGCGTGGCCAGCAGGGAGGAGCCACCGCCCCCATCACTTCGCTTGGACCGCATTGTCGGCGGCAGCACCGTGGTAGGCGATAGAGGAGGCGATGCAGGTGGCGTCAGGCTCCCCATGGAGCGCCTCCTAGCAGCACGGGGAGAGCTCACCCGGTCCGCGCTGCGCCCGCGCAACTCCGGCAGTAGCGCCGACGGAAGGGGAGCCTGGATGGCTTGGTGCTCCAGGAGGCGCGAGGGGGCGTCACTTGAGGACCCAGAGCCGATGAGCGGCGTTGCGGCGGCCAGCGCCGGCGCAATGGCGTGCCGGCGGTCATCTCTGTTTCTGCCGCCGCCATCGCGCCCACGGCCGTCGCGGCGCTGGTCTTCATGGCGTGTGGCTCGTGAGAGGCTACGCCTGATGTTTTCTCCCCAAGTCCTGCTCCTGGACCGCGCCGTGTCGCGCCCCCTGCGGTCACGGTCGTCCCTGTCGTCGTCTTCATCTTCTCGCCTATGCTGCCTGGCAGGCCGCGAGATGTGCTCCCGCGGGTCCCTCGGCTGGAGCTCGCCATCGACGACGTTGGAGACCCAGGGATGGTGCCTGGGGACGATGGAGTCGCCCGTCCCATCTTCATGGATGTCCAAGTGAATGAGCACCCGGTGCTCCAGCCCCTTCCGGCCGTACACCGGAGCTCCGCCGTCGCGCGTAGGCAGAGTAATCCAGTTGATGCGGGGCACGCGTCGAGGGCACGTCGTCCACGCCCACAGACCGACGCACTTCGTCTCTGTCTTCATCCTCGTGGCTGGCTCCACGTAGTCCAGGGAGCAGCCGGCGCCGATGGCCGAGGCGATGGACTGGTCGTCCCAGGCCTGCAGCGGGAGACCCTCGAGACACAACCGCACATGGTGCGGCTGGTCCACATGTTCGGCGTGCGCCTCGAGCCGCCATGCGCGCACCTGAAGCTGATTGTCGCCAAGGGGGAGGTTGCCTTGCCCGACGGCGAGCGTACGATGATGCGGGTGGATGAAGCGGATGAGGAACTTCTCGGGGAAGTGCAGCACGACATTGACATCGGGCGGCAGCGCCCCCACAGCCTTGCAGACTGCCTTGACCACGTCGTTGGTGGTGACGCGCTGCTCACGGTCCAGCCAGGCCACCGCCGCGACGGAGGAGAGCAGCGCCGCTTCCTGGAACATGGCCGGCGTGGAGTGGAGTTGCATGCAAGAGTAAAATCGTTTTCTTTTCTTTTTGCAAAAAAAAAAAATGTTGCATGTCTGTTAGTACTAATTTTGTAGGCATATTATTGGTGGAAATTGTAATTATAATCATGTGTCAAAGGCTACAAAAATTCAAACGTGTCTTGTAGGAGTATTTTGTAACAGAGGAGGCGGCGGTCCGGCAGCAACAAGCAACAATAAACGGGCAGGACAGCGTATACACAGCGACGGCGAAAAGGTTGCAGCAGGGAGAAAGAATAACTCAAGAGGCGGAGGATGGCGATGGAGCGTCATTCCAGACATTTCCATAACAAAGTTGTTGATGGTGCATACCAGGCAGTGTTTGATTTATATGACAAATTTACACTCTGTTGTCATGTTTTCTTGTTCAGACTGCTGAAGACGCTCTAGATCTACAAGCTGAACAAAGCCGCCAAGATCATTGTTACAATGTTTGATGATTACATGGCAGATAACAAGGAGCATGGGTTAACAAGATGGAATTATTGGCCTCAGCCATCAATCTGCGCTTCCAATGAGACAAAGACAAGGTGACCTGATTAGACTTTCGAGCAACTCACAAGTCATCACCATCAGGAGTAGAGCTGGCACTTTCCAGTCCCAGCACATACCGCACACTCATCGGCATCACCTCCAACGTGCCTCAGGCAGTACTTGATGCGATCGTTCATAACATCCTGCAAAAACATGGTTGCCGTGGAATTTGTAACCAATCTACTTTGAAATGATACTGAATGATTGGAGCAACTCGCCAACCATTGCCGGCGTCGCCTCTTTATTAGGAGGAGATTGCTCTTCTTGATTGTAAAAAAAAAAAGAGGCCTTGGATAATATGAACAGTGCAGTAGGTGGTATATTCGATTTGGTTTGCTATCTATAAATACCATATTACCGAATTAAAGCATACCACAGTGATGTACAAGTAAAATTTAGAAGAATGTAACACAGTAACATGATGGCATGCTAAGGTAATGAAAGATTAATCCGTCGTGTTCAATAACTCTTGGATTCATTGTTCAGAAAAAAAAAACTATTATGCCTTTTTATTAGAGAAGTTCAACATTCCCTTCAAGAAAAATGTAGGAAATCATCAAAAGGGTGGAAGTTTTAGTAGATCTACTTATCAAGGAAAATCACATTCCTTTTCATGATTTTTCTGGAGGGCTGGAAGAATAATTGTCTACAAAATGCAGTTTTCAACTTTCAGCGGGCATCTAGTTTACTTTTCGATTAACAACTACTCCCTCCGTCCTATAATATAAGAGCGTTTTTGACACTACTAGTGTCAAAAACGCTCTTANNNTATGGGACGGAGGGAGTAGTTCTCATAAGAAAATGACTACTGAATGCACAATGCATAGTGTGATAGACTATGGGGGGATTAATGAGAACATACCACCATAAGCTCATGCAATCCAAGAGGAGCAGTGACAATGTAGGCCACGTTAGAGTGCTCTTTAGAGGCTTCTGCTGCTAAAGAAGGTATATCCTGAGAAAAAAACAGTGCAGAATTGAATGAGAAACATTGTCTTACACTCTTACTATAGCTATGTAACCATTAAGATATAACATAGAAATTGCTATCTACTTCTGCATTGAACATTTTAATAAACTGAAATAGCCTCAAGCCTTTAGTGTTGTGCATTACCGATGTTAAATGACTGAAAATCTTACTTGTTTCCAGTGCCGTCCAGGTGAAAGGAAATATGGGCTGACAATAATGCGGGATGCTCCTTGCTGGACACATTTTCCAAATGCTTCTTTAATAGTAGGCTCAGCAAGCTCCTTCATTTTGCCAAAAGCATAGAAAGAAGAACAAAATAAATATGATTTATTTGCCCCGGAGTCTCCAGCCGATATATGATTTAATAATACAACGAATTAGCAATTGGAGAATGGACAAACAGATACCAACATAAAAGGCCAATGTGTTGCTAAAATAGTACTATCATACCAACTTAAATATTTGTTAAAATAGCCCCGAACAACGGTTTCAATCAACAAGTAAACTCCCAATTATGCCACAAATATCTTTTAGGAACAATTTTGAAACACTACTTGTGAAAACAATATCTTCAGAAATATTTCTAAATTACTACTTCGGAAACGAATTTTAAATTACTTATGTCACATTGTTAGTACAAAGCATCAGAAACCGCAACATGAGAAACATTAAAGTGGCAGATGCTTATCTTCGACGCATAAGCTGATGATTTAGACCATCAAACATATTTAGTATCCTCAACTAGAATACCATGTGATGTCAACTTAAACTCAAAGTGTTCCCTTGTGGATGTTGCCAACAAAATATGTATGGACTCGAACGGGCGGAATGTCAGAGAATCCAAATGAGTGATCATGGAAATTATCTCATTGCTAACAGAAGAAAATAAGAAAGTAAAACGGTATATATACGGATTCTCATTGGTAGATAGAAAGAAGCTACTGATTAAAATCATGTCAGCTAGAGAATTCTAAATGAGTGACCATGTAAGTTATTTTTTATTTTTCTGCAGGAGAGCGGTCTTGTGAGTTAGTCAGTACATGGTAGTTTCAAAGAATAGTCTGCACTCCATTAGAAATCTGTAGCCATGTTCAGTGGCAAGCAAGGGAAAATTAAATCCAGAAATGCTTTATGTAACCTGAAATCGAAATTAAAAGTTGATTTACTGATTGCCAATTTACTGTCGTAAAATTGGTAAAGGGCTGCAGGCTTCAAGCAGAGTTTAATAAATTTAGAATCTGCACCTCCTTCCCTAATCATAAAAGCAATTACACAAAAGTTGCAAGAACAATAAGCATACCATGTGAGCAGGCTCAACAATCCTGTAGCCGGTTCTTGCCCTGAACATAGTAACGAAATCATCTGCAATTTTTAAGAGATTACTCAAGATAAGCACCATGGGAAACACCAGAAAATCCAAGGAAAATAATCAGTCCATTACTTAGCATGAGATTAGATTCCTGTCGCCGTGACCCGTGGTCGACTATGATCACACCGTCATTCTCTCCCACAGCATAATCCTGTTCCTCGGTCGCTTCAGACCTGGAAGCAGAAGTTGGTCCGGAATTCATGGCTCGGTATCCAGTACTTCTTCCAACTGTCGGCAACTTGACAAAATCACGGCGAGACCTCACATTAGTTGTCCTAATGACAAAAAACAAGAAACAGGGTTAAAATTACAGGGAACACAAGAGATGGCCAAGAAACTGAATACAGGTCCAGCAGGCAAAAACATACCTTGCAGGAAAATCGCCCGCTGGAGTTGCAGTGAATGGTTGAAAGGAGATCGACACAGGGTGCATAGACCTATTAGAGCACCCCCTCCGTGATTCTAGCTTCAGGTAAGAGCAGAGGACAGAAAGATCCCTCTATATTTTCTCAAAAGGCAATGTAGACAGTCGATCTAACAGGCACCTTCCGTATAAAAGAATATTTCAGTGTGGATGATAATTCCTGAAGCAAAACATGACTATCAGAGACGCAGGATACAAAAAGGCATCTAATAGATGGCTGACTAGAAGGCTCGGGAGGCCCTGTGTTTTCCATATGAGCAGATCCGCTTTCAGTTGGCAAAATCAATTGTACACCCTACATAGAGTGGAATTTCATCTGAAACTACTACTTACTGAAATCTGAATGGGCCTAGAACTATCACCAAAGTAAGTTACCCACTGAGCTGTTGCCAAATACTACTAGGAATAAGAATCGTGCTCCAATCGATTACGAAGGGGAAAACTGGGTCGAGAGACTCCCGATCAAATGCCCAGTCAAGCGCATGAACATCTATTTGAGGTGCCTCTGAACTAGGGCTGTCGTCGGTGCCAAAAGGGGCTGCTACATTCCATCTCACGGAACTAGGTCTTGGTTCAACCGATAGAAACGGAAGATAATAGGGGAAAGTTTCTGGTGGGAGGGGAGCATACCTCCGCCGCCGGTGCCGCGCCGGCCGCCGGACTTTGGTCGCACGCGTCAGGGAGATGGAGAGGAACGATTTTTTTTTCTGGTGATAGTGGGTGGAGCGGAACGATTGAGAGACGGCGTGAGCGAGACGAGAGGCGGCGTGATGGGGTGGAGGGAGGTTGGTGACGTGTCATCACTTCTGGGCCGGGTCGGGCTCCTGGAGCTCGACATGGACGTGTGTGCGTAGTGCTGCCTGTGGAAATCTTGAGTAATTTCTTGAAAACAATTCTATCCGTTTCGTTTTTTCTCTTTTTTTATTTTTTTGCTTTTTAATTTTAAAAATATTATAAAAACATATGTCCCAGAAAACAATACTTAAATTCTGAAATCTTGAGTGGTTTCTTGAAAAAAATTCTCTCCGTTTCGTTTTTTTTTTTATTTCTTAGTTTTTAAAAAAAAATAGAAATATTATAAAAACATATGTCCCAGAAAACAATACTTAAATTTTGACATAAATGTTTCTCCAACTTTTAAAAAATGTGGATAGCATATTAAAAAAATATGGATAATTCAAAAAAGAATCGTACAACTAAAGAAAAGTGTTGTGGCATTCCCAGAAAATATTTCACGTGTTTCAAAACATATGTTCTGACATAAAAAAATGTTTATACAATATAAACAAATGTTGGCATAGTGTACAAAAATGTATGTGACATATTCAAAAAATGTTTATATGAATGTAAAATATTTATTGGAAATAAATAAAATCAACGTGCATTTGATAAATGTCAAGTCGGATATTTAAGAAAAATATAAATCGTGTGTTAAAAAAAGTTCAACGTCTATCATGCCAATTTTTCGTGCATTCACCGAAAATCTATTAAAAAAGGTAGACAGTGTAAAAAAGACGAAAAAAGGAAAAATAAATAAAACAATAGAACTGTAGAAATCAAAGAAAAACCATTAAACAGCCAAAGAAAACTGAAAAAGGCATTTAAAGAAACAAAGAAAAATAGAAAAATCAAAGAAAACCATTGAAACAAAGAAAAACAGAGAAACCCACAGAAGAAATAAAGAAAAAAATCAAAGAAAACCCGATCAAAACCGAATAAAACCAAACAACGACCGAGCGAAGCGAAAGGAGCTAACGAGCAAGCCAAAATGGGCCTGCCTAGAAATGACATGTCAGGAAAATGCTTCTGGCAAGATGTATATACATCTTTTCTTTTTAGGGAAGAAGATCGAAATCACTAATTGAGTAGTACTCCTTTCAATGATCACTCCCACCCCCCTAGTGCCGTCTCGCTGAAAGGGGATTTCTCCTTCTGACGGAGCCCGCGGTCACTAGACGCCCAACTGCCGGCCGATGGCCACCCCTTCCCCGCGTCTCCGCAGTCTGCCCCGCCTCCCTCCTCGCCTACTGTCCCTCCCTGCCCAACGCACCTTGGCTCCGCTCTCCGCCCTAGCACCGGCGTCGCGTCGTACTGCCGCTGCTCTTCATTGCCGGCCGCGCCTGTTCCCGCGCCGTGTAAGAGGGGTCGGGGTGATGGTCGTCGTAATCACGCGCCGGGCTTCGTGCGGACGACGGCGACTGAGCCAGAGCTCCGCGTCAAGAAGTGACGCCCCACCTTATGCAGTAACCTCAAATCTGCATTCAAATTGGCAGGTAGCTTCTCCACGCTCACACAAGCACCCAAACGTTAGATATTCAATCATACATGTACTCTCTACTGAAGTATCGTATGGGAATACCACTCAACTCAGAATCATACCGAAATATGTACAACTCAAGGGAATTCAACTTTATTTTGAATCCCAAGTTAGTTCTTGCTCAAGGCACTGAATATGTATATAAGCAATCAGCAGTGCCATAGTACACAATGTAGGTGATCGTATAGGATTAGTAAGTGCAATTACAATAACCTTCAATCTCACTGCAAATAGAAACCCCGTTTGTTATAAAGGGATCAAACACATACTCGCTACTGTTTTTCTCATGCTGAAAGCAGCTGCATGATCTTGCGAGGCAATGCCATATTTGCTTAGGGCGATACTTGGAATAACATATCGGCCATAATATGTTCAGGCCTCCCGCCACATGCTAGGATAGTATTTCTTCAAATATTTTTCATTGAGAGCTTTGGACAACTTCTCTCCCTGCAAAGATTGTACAAAATATGAATTTCTCAACGCGATGTCCAAAGATGCACTGTTTTTCTCAGCGCGATGTCCAAAGATGCACCGCCAAATTTGCTTAGGGCGATACTTGGAAT
>CBMN010042099.1:0-11577 GCA_000582825.1 Hordeum pubiflorum
CGTTCCCGTCGTCGTTGCTTGAAAATCATGCCTGTCGGTAACCGTCGTCTCTCGAATGGCCTTTTCCTCTCTCAGCGGAGAGCCACGTGCTGATAACGTGTTCTAGAGCGGAAGTAAAAGGAACAAATGAAGAGTTCAAATGATCTACTAGTTTCATTGCAATGTGGGAGACCCACTTATATACAAGATGAAGAGATGTGTTGGGAAGACACATCTTCCCCAACAAACACCTCGGCATCCCTTCCATACAATTGATCACATGTGCTATTTCTCAACAGTCTCATCTCTCGATCTGAAGACCGCAACAACAGTCACGTCGACTTCGCTATAGAAAACATGATCGTCTCGTCGACTTCCCTCATCAGGTCGATCGGATTCAGGCCGCTGCCGTTGTTGCCTTCGTAGCTTCCTCTCTCAAATTTCCGAGTCGTCGCCTCGTCGGATAGATCCGTGACCGACTCTAGCCTCCGAGTGCTTAGCGAGTCCTCCTTTCTGATTAACTTCGGTTCCTACTCCTAATTCCGAAATTCCTAGTTAACTTTTGGCAGGGATCGCTACTTCGTTACAGATCGGTTTATACCTCATCGGTTCACAATGTAGCAGTTCAACCAGACATGACCCAAAATTAGGTGAGTTAGACGATTTGTCTAATATCCAAACATTGACGCATGATCTCCAATTGATATATGCTACTTTATAACTTCAATTTTTTTTAAATTTTTTAATCTTGTGTTTTAATAATACAGATTTAAGTCATCATGCAAAACATTTGTCTGGTTCTTCTAGTTCCTAGTTAGTTTTTTTCTTTATGAGATAGGGTCTCATTTTTTAGTTTCGCACAGGGCCTCGGAGTTTGTCGGCCCGGCCCTGCGGCCGAGTGAATGAGCTCGGAGGCGGGTTTGGGCCGAGCTTGTGAGGGTCGACGCGGAGCCGATCGATCCGGGTGGTCACGTTTCGGACCCATGTCCTATGATGACGACGACGATGATGGCGAACATACTCGCTGTGACATGATTATGTTATGTGATGTGCACTCGGCCGGTGTGGGGGAAGGTGACGAGTCAAAGGCTCCACGCTTCGGCGTCTCCCTCCCGCTGCGATGCACCCAAGTGCCAGGTCCCTCTCTGCATGGTCTCCGAGAGCGGCAGCCAGTGATGCGACCCACAAGCACATCGGGACAAAGTAAACAACCAGTGTGCTCAACAAAAAAAAAAAGACCCAGTACGTGTCGACTTGAGAACGTCTACTCTGTTTTGGCATGTGGTACATAAGCAGAAAATTTCAGGTACTCGCCATATCCTCCTCCTACTAGCATTTTTGCAGTCGTGTGCGTGTGCATGCCTCTACGTTGCGTTCGGTTTCTCAAAAGAAAAGAAAAAAGCTATACAAGACATAGTAATATTTTCTCCGTCTTAAAATAAGCGTCACAAATTTAGTACAAAGTAGGCATGACAAACTCCATCACCGTGGAATTAAACTTAAAGTAGGCATGACAAAAAAAATCCCAAGCCGATGTCAGGTACTTATATGTGGTTTCATATGTCTAGTGGACAAGTTACACACATTGACCTTTTATATTTAACTTTTCATATTTAAAAACGAGTTTTAAAATTCAACTTGATTTGGTAGCATGCCAAGTATGCCATAAGAGTTGCGTTTTGACATTACTTTATTCTACTGTGTTATTTATTTAGAAGGTAACACTCGTATAAAAACGCGGTCTTGGAGTATTTCGATCCATCGGCCATACAGGCTTGAGTCAGCAAATAATATTCATTTGCATTATCCATAGAACACCTTATATGTATGTTCTTAAAAGGGATTAAGTGTTGCAGTTATTTTTTGATAATCAAGTGAGGAACTTTAGCTATCCATGTGAAGAAAAAAGCTCTTTAGATGGATCATTCCTTTTTGCGGCTAGGGGGCATCACATGATGTCCTTTAAAAAGTAGTCATCTTTTTGGAAGGGGATATAAGTTGTGCTCCACCGAAAATAATTGATCAGTGAGAACCACTTTACAATAGGGGTGTGGTAGACATAGTATTGTGTCTTTGCGTTCGCTATCCTTCAATCGCCTTTTTTTTCCACGCAGTTTCGATGGTGAGATGTAGACGTCACAGTCAGCCCGCGACGCCGACAAGCCCAAGCTAGGGCCTGGCCGGAGACAGGACATCACGAGTTGCTACTGGTGTCGAAGGCCATGAGTGACATTGACTGGTTCGAGTGCGGAGGTTCCCAACGCTAAGACGAATGTGAGGTTCAGAGGGAAGGTCGGGGCGGCGGCAACTCGATGAAGGGGGCGGTGAGGCACGTGCGACAACATTACCATACGAATGGCGGGGTCCCGCGGTTTGGGTGGCGTCAGGGGATGTAGGGGTGGTTGGGTTAGGAGGAGGTAGACAACAGAAGAAGAAGAAGAAGAAGAAGGGCACTCGGTCTGGTCGAACAAGAAAAAAGTGACTGGAAGCCAATGAAAATCCAATCACCTATGAAATATTCTGCACCATATGCCTTGTTCTTATGGGTTTAAACTCTACTGCATTTTGGCATCACGGAGTGTTCGGTGTGAATTTTGTGGGATCACTAGTTCATCCCTGATATCCACCAATTGTTCTACTATGTGTTACTAGTAGTGGACGTGTTCTTGCGCATCTCATTCTGTAAGTGGCCCAAAATGACAATAATACTAGCATATGATTAGATTTCTAGAATTTGATCCAATCACTCTTGGTTTCATGATTTTCGTGAGGATTTGACGAAATAATATCTTTCCAGCCTTAGAGCATCTCCAACCGGCGCGCTACGGCGCGGCTCGCTATAAAAAATTTGCAACGCCGAAATGCACTTTTTTAATGCGCAGCAAGGCGACCGCTCCAGTAGGCACCGCAAAATGGGGACGCGACGTTGCCGCTCCAGCAGGCGCTGTAAAATGCAGCGCGCGCGACGAGCAGGCAAACGCTATGAAATATTTCAAATGTAAATAAAATCAAGAAGATCAAATAGAGAAAAATAAATCAATAATAAATAGTTCAATTATTATTACAACTCAAACAAATAGTTTATTTTTTAATACAACAAATAGTTCAACAATACAACATCAAACTAATTTTGGCGGCGATGCCATGCCCACCACTCCTCGATTAGATCATTCTGAAGATCATCATGCGTTTCGGCACATCAAATGGCATGATATGAGGCAACAAATCGGGCTACCCTTGCAACACTCCTCCGCACTCGCACGGGATGTCCCAACAATTCGTACTGAGAATAGTCTAAATCTTGCCCACGTTCATTTTCGATGATCATGTTATGCATAATCCCGCAAGCTTTCATGATGTAGCAAAGGATCTTTTGATCTCAAAATCTAGCCGGTCCTCTCACAATAGTAAATTGGGCTTGCAAAATCCCAAAAGCTCTTTTCATATCTTTCCTAGCCGCCGACCGAGCATTGTGAAAATCAAAAAATTTCTTATCTTGTGGTTTTGGCAACGGCTTCGCAAATATTTGCCACCTTGGGTAGATGCCATCCGCAAGATAGTAGCCATAGTTGTATGTATGGCCATTTGCTATAAACTTCATCGGTATGAAACACATAAACTGTTAGCCGACAAAACAGTAGATTAATCGATCTAATGCAATGGTAGGAAGTAGCTAGAAACAGTCTGATCTAACCCTGGCCATACCTCGATATATATCCCATGATTATATATTCCTCTCACGGCCATCTCGCCACATGAGATTACAGTACACACGATCACATACGGACACACACTCGAGTTAGCTGATCCCGTTCTAACTTCACCCCATCCCACACATTACTCCACTAAGATCAGTCTATATATAGTATTATCACCGTACCTGTTGCAACTCACATGCCCAATCACATGCGAGTATGCGACGCCCTGCATGATCATAAATAGTAGTAGTACGATCGATCGAGATGGTTCCGCTTGGAATTACGTGAGTTATTTCGTTTGACAAACCCACAGCCGTACGTACGCGCGAACCGGATACAGCTCCTGCATTCAAACCCTTATTACGGTGTACTGAACGATCTTTAGTTATTTTGTGTTGGTTCGTTGTGTACTAGTGTTATCCATATTTCATGAGTAAATGGTTATTATGGATTTCGTAGTTCGGCAAACAGGCCACAATGCCTGGCAAACCTGCTTGCTGTGTGGTAATATGCATATATATCTCCCTTGCTTAATCTAAGGATATAGGCAATCATTCTTGACAATATTGACTCATATTTGTACAGATTTCGATTTGAAACCTATGTATGTCGTTTGATTTGCATCTAAAAGTACGTTTCTGTGATGTTATAGGATTTTATAACCATACTACTGCAGACTATAATAGAAATGGTGGATGAATCCGAGGTTGGTGGAATCCGGTTTATATGCCAAAGAGTAACATTTAAATAGTACGTCATCGGCCATCCGTCCAGAATTACTTGTCGGGAAAATGAATGTATCTAAACGTATTTTAGTTCTAGATACATTTTTTTTTATCCATTTCAGCTACAAGTAATTTCGGATGGAGTGAGTAACATATATGCCTCTAACTAATTTTTATTAATGCAAAATTACAAGTAAAAATGTATAAACTATGATCAATAATATGTGATACCAATAAGTAAAAAATTGCAAGTATAGCATATTATCGATGAAATGCGAAAGGAAACCAAAAGAGGACCATGTGGCTGTCTGGAAAATATATTCAAGAAGTGATATTCCTGACGGTTTGAAAGATTACATTGCACTCATTTGCGCAGCACAAGTAAGACTGTTTGGAATAAATTGGCTCATCAGAATGGTTAAAACATAATGAACCCTCAGCCTCATTGGAAATTGGAACCCAAGAATAAGATGCCATGACTTAGTACTTCCTATCGTGGACCCAAAAAACAAAATGGGCAATAAATTTGTTTCAGTTCACCGCTAAGAAGTACAAAAATTCTCCAAAATGTTTAACCTCTTGGTAAATGAAAATCTGAATTAGTAATAGGAAAGTAATGGATTTTGGAAGTTCAGTTGTTCTGAACCAAATATCTCCACAGGAAAGGAAAATCATATACATTTGTTTGCGGTCCCACCATTCAGAGGACTCTAGCCTTCTCAAGCCATTTTATCTGTAGTCTCCATCTTTCATGAATCTACTCAATGAGTCCTTGCCAGATCAAGTTAAACTAAGTGCAAAGGGAAATTATGCATGCATGGCTCATTTGTAGTTCGTAATCCATATGCATTTCAAGCCGGATATGGTAAACGTACTGTACAATCAAATACTACTACCAAGTAACAACAAAATCAATTGATTAATTATGAAAACAACACATAATTAGGATCACTGTTAAACACAATTAATCTCATCGTCAAGAATCAACCGGCCGAAGCAAAAAATGCCAAAGAAATTAGCAAAAAGAAGGTGTTAAATTATCCCGGCCTAGCCATATGCCATCCCACTACACGTAGGAGGAAGAACTACTACATGCACATCTCGCTGCCCCTCACCTCCTCGTCGTCCTCACCGTCGCCACCCATCGCCGGCGACATGCCCCCCGCGCCTCCACCTCCGCCGCCACGCGTGGTCGACGACGACGTCTGGGCGCCGGTGCCCCCGCTGCCGCCGACACCGGCCTTGTGGTTGTGCATCCAGACCTTGAACACCTGCCTGGTGACCCCGATCTCCCGGCAGAAGCGCGCGACCTCGTCGTCCCCCGGCGCGCGGCCGGGCTCGCGCTTGGGCATCCGCCACCCCAGCCGCTCCGCGAACCGAAGCATCCGAGCCTTCTGCTCCTCGGTGAACTTGGTGCGCGTCCGCCGCCTGCCCCCGCCGCTGTGCGACCCGCCACCGTCGCCGCCGCCCATGGCGACCCCGGAGGGGCCGGCCATTGCCAGGTGGTGGTGCATGTAGCCCGGCGGGGCGCCGGGAGAGGGAAGCATCAATGGCGCGTGCTGGCTGGCGGCGCCGGGTGAGGCCGTGCCGTCGAGGAACGCCTTCCGGTGGAAGTTGCGGTGGCAGCCGCAGGCGGCGCAGAGGAGCGCGGCGGGCTGGCCGTCGTCGGGGGTGTACTCGCAGCAGCCGTCGGAGGCGTAGGTGCCCAGCTTCGCCGCGTGGTTGCGCAGGCACTCCCTGTACACCTCCCGCGCCCGCTCCTGCTGGTGCTGGTGCTGCAGCTGCTCCATTGCTCTCTTCTCCCTCCCTCTCTCTTGCCTTCTTCTTCCTCTTTCCCTTTGCCCCTCTCTCCCTCTTCTTCTCTCTCTCTCTCTCTCTCTCTCTCTCTACTTCTACTATGTGGACCGTTGAGCAGCAGCTGCTCCTCAATGCATGCAACGTGGGAGCTTGAGAGGAGTCAATATGAGCTGTAAGTTTATGCTGCTGGGTATGTAGAAGAAGTACTGCTGGTACTCGAGCATAATGTGGAGATGTGCGAACTGTGGTTGTGGCTCGGGAGTCCGGTGCACGTCGAGATGGTAGATTTGCCGTGTGTTGTTCTTGATTCTTGCAATATATTTTGTGATCCTGGCATTTTGGGTTCAGAGGGGGCTGCTCCTTGCTGCTGCAAGCAAAGGGAGGACAGACGGGGCACTGTTTGACTTTCCTCTGTGCCGCTCTTGGAGGGTAGTAGGTGCAATGTTTCGAGCCAGAATCTTTTCAAGATACGATTTACACATGGAGTATCTTGCCATGTCGTATTTAGGATGTGCATGTACTTTGCATACAAAAATATAGTCCATAGACAAAAATGTAACTTCACAAATAGTACGTTGTTTTGAAAATGCTCTAATTTGCATGTATGTGCGATTAATGCATAAATACTTCTCCTATCTCTTATGCTAAGCACGATTCGGCCGACACTGCCTATCACCCGGATCTATCATATGATTAGATATGTTAAATAATTGATGATCCCCGGGTTCTTCTCGATCCTTCATGTAATCACGAATAAGTCGATCACAGCATCTCCAACACAAGATATATTTGGCCATCTATCTCCAACACAAAAAATGGGGGCTCTGACAGATGGTGTATCGTGGCATTCATCCCTCAACGTCTACACTTTCCTATCGCTCCATTTCAAAATACTTGAAGTTTAGGGTTTGTCTAAAGTCAAATTTGTTTAAGTTTGATCTAGAAAACTGTGTTAAGATCTAAATACCAGACACACCTAGTATGAAAGCATTATTTTTGCGACTACGTTACAATAATATAACAAAATCATGAGATTAATTGGGGGTTGTTCCCATATATTAATGTATTTTTCTATATATTTGGTCAAACTTAAATAAGTTGAAATTTTGAAAAACCTAGAATTTCAATTATTTTGGAACGGTGAGAGTAGTCAACCAAAAATTTACCTGAGTACCAACAGTAATCAAGCAATTTCGTCCACCCCTCACATTTTTGTACATGGTCTCATTCAAAGTTTGCTCATAGTTTACCCGAGCCGCCTGGCTCACATATATGGTAATATATTCAGGTGGGGAGAACTCCCCTCCCTCCCCCCACGTTGAAAATTTTAAAAAAAGTTTTCTCATAAGACTATATTTCAATGAAACCACAGTATATTTAAACTTTGTTAATAGAGAACGCACAGCTGCTCTGTAGAGCCAAAAGTAACTAATCCGCCTCCTTTGCACACGACATTCCACTGTGTTGGTAATTGAAATGAAGACTTCTCGCAAAAGAAACAATTGATGTGGGGACCTTTTGCTTGCTATATTTCTGAATACTACTATACCCATAAGGGCTATAAACGGGAGGGGTACAAGGTTGTAGAGAGTTTAGTAGGGCAAGGCGCTCATGGAACACCTTGCCTAATTTGGTACTAATGGATAGGTTTATGGAGAGGGACAAAGGAGCCGGTGGCTGATACTTACTTGAATAATTAGCTCTCGGATCGAGTGCACTGATTACCAGCTCAAAAAAGTCAGTGCCCAGATTAGGATGGGAAATAATTTAAGAGTATTATAAAATAGCTAGATAACTAATCCTTGTTGGAAGTTGTGCTGTGAGACCAAAGAGCGTGTGATATACAAATGCAGCCAGCTGGTTCCGTAACGTGGGTTTTTGTCTCTGGAAAGTACTCCAAAGCACTGCACTCCACGCATTTGCATCGTATTATAATCCAAAAAATACGTAAACATGTGGTACAATGCAGTTGTCTACGTGGAAGCTCTGCATTTCTCCACGTGTCAGCAAATTCATTCGTGGAAGAGAGAGGATACACATTTTATGTATTTTAGAGTAAGCCACATAATTACGTGTGCAGTCAATAGTTCAAAACTTTAACCACATTATGCCATATGTATCTTTCTAGGCATACTTTACATCACATATTGGTTTTTCCAGTGCTTTTAGACATTACATTGTGCATTATTGTCTATTATTATGAGACGTAGATGCAGCAAGCCAATGCATGCATGAGTTTTAGGCCAGAGTCAAATGCACAACAACTCCTGGTTGGCATGTGTAGACTGTCTAAATGTGAAGTAAAATGGGACAAAAGAAGTGCATTGCAGGCAGTAAAAAACCGAGCCGGTAAATAATATGCTGCAGCAAACCCTAATCTTGATGGGCTGTTAATTTGGGTAAACGACAAGATTGTGGTAATCTGACATCCTGCGGTTGAACGCCATCCAGATGACCCCAACCATATAAAAATGTTGGTGAACCCACAGTTCCTTGATCTCGTCGGTGTCTATAGCCCATAGGCAGGCATACCCGGCAGCGAATGCTTCCAACCCACGCGCGACAAGGCCACCAACGGTTGACAGCACGAAGCGCGAGAAAGCCACCCTACGCCAGCAATCAGCACACTACTGAACCTGAGCCTGAACCCTGGCCCGACCGGCCGGCCTATGACCGCGACGGCGCGTGCAGACCGTCCTTCCCCTTCCCCGTGCAAAGTCCAACCCTGCCGCGCGCTCGCGCGCAAGCGCGCTATGTGCATGGCGAGGTGCTCTGCATGCATGCATGCGCACGGACGTTGGGCAGGCCACGGACCGGCGCGTGCGTCGAGCGGCGGCACATGGGCACATGCCGGCGTGTCGCGAGGATTGGATCGTTCGTTCGCCGCCGCGGCCACCCACCGGCATGGGCCGCGGGACACGCAACGTGAGGGATGGGGAAGGCACATCTTCCTCGCGCCACCACCCGCCGACTGTGCCGAAAACGGCTTAGAAAAGCTGCTAAGAGCGTCTACAAACGCGATTACCCATTCTACCGGGTGATTACCTATTCTATAATTGATCACCCACGGCGCTCCCGCTACCGACCTGACCCTAGCGTTGCCGGGCCTAGTGTTAGCGCAAAAATGGACTCACGGCGCACCGGCGATTACCGGAGAAAGAGAAGAACGGTGAGAGGGTGAACACATATATAAGATTTGGGGGCGCAAAAACACCCTGCCGCACCGATGGCCTTTTCTGTTGTTCTCTCAGAGCTCGAACTCAATCCTCTGGCAATAATACACAGGAGCGAGGGGGACTTATACGTGCGCGCACCAACGCACCACGTCGCACTCCCGACGCACCCCACTCACACACTCGCCACGTCCCGCGCTTCACGGGTCGCGTGCCCGACGCACATGCACGCGATTGACGCAACCGGGTCCAACGCCCTGACGCGGTCACTCCTGCACCTATTGCGTGAACTAACCCACACACGCACACACACACGCGCTCGTGCCCTGCACGGACCGCACCAGGCGCACACGCACGGCGGTCGCCACCGTGCTGGTCACGGTTTATTCCCAACAGTTACCCCCTAAGCGGTGACCTAGAGGAGCGCCGACCCGACTTCGTCGACCTCCGCGTTGAGAGCCTGCTCCGCCACCTCCTCCTTCTGTGGCTTCGGGCACTCCCGCCGGAAGTGGTCGCGCTGCCCACAGTTGTAGCAGCGCCCGTGACCTCGCCGCTGCCGGACGTCGTGCTACTCACACCGTCGTCATCGTGGTCGAGCCGCCGCCCTGCTGACGCCGCCTCGCTGCCAATTGAGCCGCCGTGAGCATCAATTGTTCGTCCACCCGCTCAACGCTGGCTTGAGCGCGCCGCCGCGACCTCTCCTCGAAGGTTTTGACTTTTGAGACGCCCGAGCGCCTCCTCGAACGCCGTGGTGCTGACGTCGCAGAACTGCTCGATCACGGCAACCGCCGCATACAATCGGTCCGACACCGAATCCAACAACTTCTTCACCATTTCGGCATTGTCCAGCGTCGAGCCCCGCGTAGCGCGCCGCCATCCCACCGATCTTGCCGGCGAACGCATCCGGCGTCTCTGCCTCCGCCATGCGCAGCCGCTCGAATTTGCCACGGAGAGTGGCTAGCTGCGCCGCCCTGACCCGATCCGCACCGACGAATCATGTCTTGAGGCTCGCCCACAGCTCCGCCGTCGTCTTCTTCGACGACACCTGCAGCAGGATATCTTCAGAGAGCGGCCCGAGCAGGTACGCCCTCGCCGGCTTGTCCTTCTTCGCGATGACAGCCACCGTCGCGTCCTCCGCCGGGGCCACCGCTTCCCAGAACCCGACCGCGTCTGGCCTCCACCTTGATCGCTCACACAATGTAGTTGTCACCGGTGAGCACTAGGCACTGCATGGGCAGCGAGCTCCCTGATCCGCCGGCGTACGGCACGAGCGACATCGCCGGCGATCGCCCCTGCAACCTCGCTTTGATACCAAATGTTAGTGCAAAAATGGACTCACGGCGCATCGGCGATCACCGGAGACAAAGAAGAACAGCGAGAGGGTGAACATAGAAGATGTGGGGGCGCACAAAGACCCTGCCGCACCGACGACCTTTTCTGTTTTTCTCTCGAGCTCGAACTCGATCCTCTAGCAACAATACACAGGAGGGAGGGGGACTTATACGCGCGCGCACCAACGCACCACGTCGCACTCCCGACGCATCCCACTCACACACTCGCCATGTCTCGTGCTCCACGGCCCGCGCGCCCCATGCGCACGCACGCGCTCGACGCAACCGGGTCCAACGCCCTGATGCGATCACTCCTGCGCCTATTGCACCAACTAATTCACACACGAACACACACACGCACGGACACACGCACACACGCGCTTGTGCCCTGCACGGACCGCACTAAGAGCACACGCACGCCGGTCGCCATTGTGCTGGTCATGGTTTATTCCCAAAACCTAGGCATCCCCTCCCCCCCTCCTCGTCGCTGCCGAAGGGCGCCACCAGCGAAGCCCAACCAGTGTCAACGGGGCCTTGTCTCCCCTCGCTCAGTGTCGGTCTTCGTGGGTAGGTGGTGTCAAGCGGCGGCGGCGGCGCGTTCGCGCGGGGCGCGATGGCATGGTGGCCGACGTTAGTGACAGGGTCGTAGACGTGGTGCAATGGCGTGGAGGGCAGCATGGGTCTGGCCCTCGTGGTCGTGGCGTGCGGAGGTCCTGGTCGCCGCTAGTGGTGTGTTGTTGTGTGGTGGGGGTCACGTGGGGTGCTACTGCTCGCGGTCTGGTCGGCGACGTGGCTTGAGACTGCGTCGGTATCTCCCCAAAGAGGAAGGGATGATGCAGCACAACGACGGTAAGGATTTCCCTCAGTTATGAAA
>CBMN010042141.1:0-20372 GCA_000582825.1 Hordeum pubiflorum
CCGTGATCGATTCCCCCACCGACAGGGCACCAGAAAAGGTCTCCAGATGGGATCACGATAGAACAGAGACTTGCGGTGGCNNAAAAAGTGTTTTGGGTGGCTCTTTGATGTTTTCAGAATACTTCAGAATTTATAGAAGTGGAATTAGGCCAAGAGGACTAACGAGGGGGCCACAAGCCCAGGGTGCGCTCCCTACCTCCCAAGGCGCGCTCCACAGGCTTATCGCCTCCTCATGCGGCATCTGGTCAACTCCTAAAGCTTCGTGGGTCCAAAATCTTTCAGAAAAAATCACCAAAAAGTTTCATCGTGTTTGGGTTCTGTTTGGTTTTGATTTTCTACATAAGTCAAAAACACGCTAAAAACAAGAACTCGCACTGGGTACTGGGTTAATAGGTTAGTTCCAAAAGTGATACAAAATAGCATATTATTGCATATAAAGTATCCAAGATTGATAATATAATATCATGGAACAATCAACAATTATTGATACGTTGAAGACGTATCAACATCGTACTAGCAAAAAGACTCTCTTCATCCATGGTGTCACGCGTGTGCTCTGCACACGAGCACCAACAACTAGCGCGACCCAAATCCTCTCATGCTCATGACTTGGAGGACGAGTGACCATGATATTGAGTCAAAATCTTGAGCGATGTCGAGGTTGAGGAAGAGCATGGATGCCCTCTTCATATGGAATGTGTTCATGGATTGACTAACCAACATGAAATTATCCTTAATGGCCTACCCCTTAATGAATGCACTTTGATTTGGCATGATTAGGGACTCTAGAAAAGGAGATACATGTAGTGCTAGCCCCTTTGCGAAGATTTTTACCGGGCCATGGATTAAACTGATGGAGCGGGTCCCCAAGGTACGCGAGACCCTCACAATTCAGAAAAAGGGTGATGAAGGCCTCATTGATCATGTGAAAACTCCTATCATCACCAGAGGTGATGTGGTGAATCGCAACCATAACCACATTCCTAGGTTCAATTTTTGTTTCCATCACTTTCTTCCTCATCATCAATTTCTTTCTAACCATTTTCATATGTATGTTGTGTTATGTTATGAGAATCCTCCATGTCATCAATCGTTCTTCCTATTGGGCACACCTTCATGTTCCACTATAGGGTCACGATAAGATACCAATCTACAAGACTGCCTCTTCTCAAGCTCTTGAATATTTGGAGCTAGGAATTTGTGAGCCTAAGCTTCTATCAGTTTTTGCACTCTAGCAGAGTAACTAAACTCCATATCTCAGTCCTAGAAATATTGTCAGCCTCTTCCCTAGAGGAGTCGGTATTCTTTCCCTTTTCTTTCAGTTTGTTCAAATCTCCAACATTAGAAGTCGAGTTCTCCATGGTTTGCATATCAAGTGCATCATTCATGATCACATCATTTGACCTTAAGGTCTTGTTGGTGGTGTCACATGATACATTATAACAACAATGCCAATCGTAAAAAGTCACTTTATTGGACGAGCTCTAGGGACCCTATATTTTGAAAATTGTCAAAATAGTATGTGAAGTGTCAAAAAAATGAACATATTCATAGGGATGTATATTACACATGTGCAAATCCTGATAATGAAAATAAGTAACCAGGTGGGTTACAAAAAAAGGACAAAATTGTGATGTTTGAAAGATGAAGAGTGCATATATTTTCACTATTTAGATATCACCATTTTGTCATTTTTCATAACTCACATGTTTAATTTTTCATCACCAAACTTTATACATGCGTAATTTACCATCCACGTGATCATGTAGAATTATTTTCGACATTTTTTAAAACTTTAAATGTGATTTTTAAACTATTTAAAATAAGGTCCTCTAATGCACTCGTGCTCCAAGATCCACTCTCATGCCTTCTCTTTGTTGTTACAATCACTTCTGGATCCACCCCCCACATTTAGATTAGTCAGATTTCTAGTATACCTTGCCCCTACATGTCAGTGATTTGTTATTACCATCACTTCCAAGTTAGCTGTTATTGTAGACTTTTCTATTTGACAAACTAATGTAGACTTTATTTGATCGGAAGACGTGTTCCTTTTCTAGTACTACTATCTCTACTCCTAAAGGAGGAGTTGGTAGCCGGCGTTCATGGTTTATTTTCATCTCTCCTCCCAACTTCGTCTGAGTTTTTTCGTCTCACCTCCCACCACCCCCTCCCACTGTAGTCCATCGGTTTATTTTTCTGTCCACTCTTTTATTACAAATCAGCACTTTCCTAACGTATAACAAATCATGGATTTAACTTTCTTAAGTTATCCAAATACACCGATCCCTATCATTAGTGCAATTTGTTTTAGGAAACAAATAACATATTTACAAGAAATAAATAATAGATTTTAATCTAACTTTCTTAACTTATAAAAATCGATCGATCACTCTCATTATTGCAATTTATTTTTAGAAATAATTAACAGATTTTTAGGAAACAACTAACAGATTTTTAGGAAACAAATAACGAACTTTAAGGAAATTAACATCTAAATCATGCCAAGCAAATCTCTACTCCTAAAGGGGGAGATGGTAGCCTGGTACGTGGGTTTATTTCCATTCGTTTTTATTTCGTCCCACATCCCACCACCTCTTCACATTAGTTTTCTTATCCATTGATTTAGTTTTTCTCTACTCCTTTCTTCCAAATCAATACTTTCCTAACGTACACAATCATATATCTAACTTTCCTAACTTATCCAAATCAACTGATCTCTCTCATTAATGCAATTTATTTTAGGAAACAAATAGTAAATATTCAGGAAACAAATAAAGGATTTTCAGAAAATTAACAAGTAAACCATGACAAACAAATTGTATATCTCTACTCCTAAAGGGGGCTTGTAGCCTCACCTTCACGATTTTTTTCATCTTCCACTTTCGTTTTTTCGTCCCTCCTCGCACCACCGTCTATCCCCTCAGTTTTATCTAGCAGGTCCCTCATATCCAACGAAAGAAAACCAGACGACAAGGCTCCCCCTCGCACATAGTGAAAAAGACCAGACAATGAGGCTCCTCTCTCGATCCACCTCTCCCGATGCGACCGCTCTCCCTCTTATCGCGATGCGGTGCCACACCATCTCCCGCTCCGCCCTCGGGGAAGCTTCATGTTCATGACGCGTGCGTGCACCCGGATCTGCGTTCGTGCAGCTGTGACGGAGGGGCTTGAGGTGGCCGCCATCGCCGCCGAAGATTAATCCCCCACCTTTTCTAGAATCGCTTCCTCCATTGTGTTCCATCAAGGAAGGAGGGGTCGCCATAGAGAGGGTCCTCATGCAGATGTGCGGTCGACCACGACGACGCAGCCGTGCGGTGAGTACCCCCGTACGCCGATCTCGCGGGCCAGAGGAGGAGTCTAGATCCGGCACCTCCCGAAGGTCACCGTTGCACGGTGAATGTACCTGCCTGGCCATCTTCTCCCCCAAGTTGCACCAGCGGCGAACCCTAGATGCGCATCTGCGCGTTGATCAAGTCTAGTGCGTTGATTGTGAAGAATTCTGCCGCTCATGCTTGAACTCTTTCATCATCGCGTGTCATGGCCGGTTCCATCGGCGGAGGCCCTCCTAGTCCACGCTGCTGTTTGTGTTAAATATCGGTTTCCTTTCCCCCCACAAATTAACACTATTGTTTAATATGTGCAGATCAATGAATTCAATAAACGTGATAGAGCTGCCTGCTTATATGATTGATCATCTAAAGAATAAGGTGCCTACAATGATGGCTAAAGCTCAACAACGACTTGTAGACAATTTGGAGGATGAGTTTGCAAAGGTAACTTCTAGCCATTCCAGAACGGTTATAGATTGAGGACATGATGATAGCCTCGTGTATATTACCTCAGATATAAGATGTTCTTTGTCAAGTGCTTTGTTTTGGTATATTGAAATCAAAGTGTTATTACTTGCCAAGCCACTACTGGCAAAGGGTACTTATATTAATTTAAGTCGTCACTTATACACACTAACTCTACAGACCATCTATTATGCCATTGGGTGCAGAATAGTTATTCTGACAACACTTTTGAACCTACTCCGGAAGCTAAAAGAACTGCACTGCTAGCCAAATTACACTGCAATGTCAGCAGAAAAAATTGCACACACTTTTTGACACCATTTTCGCTCTAGTTTTTAAACCATTCGTTTGAACAAGGCGTATAATATACCATTGGATAGCTACGGAAAATGCGCAACTTCGCCATGTTGAACACTTTTCGAGATTCTTCACGGTTTAATAGCAGTTTAAAAAACCATGGGCGCGCCGACGAGTGGCAGCGAGGATATTTTCGCATTTTTTTCTAAACCGCTCGTTGCAATGAATCAAATGATACGGCGTTGGAAAGATATCATGGAGGCGAAACTTTTTTATGTAGATTACACTCTCTAATTCTTGACAGTTTAAGAGCAGTTTCAAATTTACCAAAACACGGGATTTTGTTTTTCAAATTTTTCAATTTTTTTGTACGGTTTTCATTGTAGTTTTTTAACCGTTTGTCGGAACGATGCGTGTGATATGGTGTTGGAAAGCTGTGGAATAGGTGCAACTTCCACAGGTTGGGCATTTGTTGAGATTCCTCACGGTNTTAAATGAATTTTGAAAACGGTGTGGCGGCGGACGATTGGTAGCCAGCGTATTTTCATGAATTTTGCAAACCGCTCGTCGGAATGATGCAAATGATACGGCGTTGTAAAGATATCGATGAGGTGCAACTTTTTCATGTAGAACACTATCTCTAATTCCTTACGTTTAAGAGCAGTTTTGAAACTACGGAAATGCGGACACTTTGTTTTTCGCGACACCAAAGTCGACGCGTGAACTGCATCAGACAGAAGAACGCACTGCTTCAGGCCGAACAGTGCACTGCGTCAGAAGGGCACGTGAACTTCATGGTTTCTTTCGAGAAGTGAACCGCATTATTATTATTTTTTGGTCGTTTCCGTAACATTTTTCTACACTTTATATTGGTACTAAGTAAACCGCGACCCTACCAAAAGTGAACAACATGAGTTTTTGTTGTGTTTTTACACTTATTTTTCTACGTGCGTAGACCGGCATGAACTACATCAGACGAGAAACCGCACTTCAATGTTGACAAAGGGAACTGCACGGGGTTATACAAAATCGACGAAGTTGTACTTTGATTTGTTTTTACACAAAAATGAGTCGTGAGGATGAGATAAGTGGATTGCTCTTTTTTTATTTATGATCTTTGTTTTTGTTTAGTTCTTACTTTTTTTCCTAAAACTGAACTGCATTCCTGAAAAATATAGACATAACCTAAAAAATGCAGTCATCAATTACGTATAGAATTTGACACTTGAGCACCACGAGAGTTAACTGCACTCAAAACATCACACATTTTTTGTACAGTGCATTAGCAATTTCTCACTACAAAACTGGAACGCCATGTTGTTTTTAACCGCAACGTCTCCCAGCCGGACCGCACGTTTTCCTCCAGTGAACTTCACCAGCGAGCTAGAGAACCTTCTGCCCATACAAAGTGAAATCCATGGCATGCCCATCCGCACTGCACAAAGGACGCCATGGCACCGCACGCTGCCGCGTTACCGCACTGCATCTAGAGACGCTATGCCCGCTGGCTAGGAGGCCGAGCACAGATCAGGTGGGTGCAAGCGGCCAGTACTTCAGAGGCAGTGCACTTGTGAAAGAACCCTGCGACCGCGATCATATGTGCCAGTGATGAAGGAAATAGCTGGGGAGGGAGGTTGGGGTCGCCGCGGTCGTCGATCGCTCCGTCCAGAATTTTTTGCAGGCGACAGTCCCGTGGGTGGTGGCCGACAGTGGGAGAACTGATCCAAGCCGGAGCGGGGTTGGAGACAATGAGCACGGGACCCGATGCCTCATTGCCCGCCGACGAACTTCGTCTGCTCGCTGCGCTCCTCGCGGTAACCTCCACGCTGTTGGACGGGGTGGGGGCAGTCGCCTAGGAAGTAGCCAGGATGGCGCGGGGACCCGGCGGCGCTCGGATCCATCGCCTTGTTGGCGTGGCAGAGCTGGATCCGTCGCCTAGACAGCACGGAGGTGTGCAGGTTGGGGCGCCGACGTGCGGCGGAGTGCGTGCATGGGGAAGAAGGTGGGTTATGATGTGGGTCGAGGAGGGCCAGATCCCGTCGCTGGATCGCCAGAGTAGATTGGGCGCTGTGGTGGTGGCCACCCGGCGACAGATTCGGGCCGACAACTGCACCCAGCGCGCATCCCGCGACAGATCCAGGGCAGGGTGGTGGGGCTCGCGTCATACTCGCGCCGGGGAGGACAGAAGGGGCAAAAGGTGGTGGTGGCCGGGCGGTGGGTGACACGGTGGGAGGCGGTGGCGCGGGGAGACGGTGGTGAGAGATTGGGGAGCAGATGGTGGCGTGGTGGGTGGCTGCGGAGGAGAAGAAGGCACCAATAAAAGGTTGGGTTTGGGGGAGAGTAGGTGGGTGTGGTGGGCGACGTGGGTGGGTTAGGCTGATATATTTGACATGCATCAGTTGGTTGTGTGCTTATATCTACTATTCAAATAGTATTGTTTCAGAACTTCTTTGATTTATAGTTAATTTAGTTTATTGGCTGACTGTATATTTTATTGCATGTATCTTTTTATTTATTTATGAATTGATTTCTAAAGATCTGCAAATCTTGAAGGCAACCGATGAAATTTTCTTGCTTATCTTTAGTCTTTAGAGTCATGCCATAAGTGTAATACATATCGTCCTTTTATATCGCTATATTGCTTGCAACATACTAAAGGACAGTTTTGTGCTTCAGAACTCTTCGTCAGCATCCCCTTTTACTGTATAAGTTTTTGTAGCGTGCTCAACTATGCTAAATCGTCATATATGTTGTTGTTCAACAATGTTTTCAGCAAGAAGTTCGAGAGCGAGGGTACAGACATCTGGATTCTCGTGGAGAGCCTTGAACTGCTTATGAATGTACCCAAGGAAATTTCATTACTTGGAAGGCATCATGTGTTTTCCCTGAACCGTACAGTTCTCCTCATATGCAATGATGAGCGACTTACCTATGTGTGACTGATGTATGCTTAAAATCAATGCGCAGAGGAGTCGTTCGAATTTGCTTATTACTTAGCAGATTTGCTTATTACTTAGCAGGGGATGCATATGAGGAGATGTTGTGTTCTTAAAACTGAGTCCCTAATTGGGTGTGTGATAATAATATTATTTGCCGCGACATGGAGGTAATTTTCAATTCTCAACATTGTTATCGTACAAACCAAGTTTATGAATCAACATAGAAAACTTAATACATTACCGTTTCAGCTGGATACAACCCTAGAAAAGGACAAATTTATACTGGAAAGAACTTGATGAATATGAGGTTTTTTCGGCAAATCAATGAACAACTCACTCATAAATTTGTAATTTCCAAGAACTTCTATGATTAGATTGAGGTTACATGCATGACATGTTTCAGAGTAGGATCCTCTTTCCATTCTACTTGAACTATTTTTTTCTGTGTTGTCATGTGAGAGGTGAGTTGATTTTAGTTTATGTGTACCATTTCTAATTTTTTCACAGGTTCAAGGTTTACATTATCGACACTGGATAAGTTCCTAGCACATATTCCTTATTTTGTGTGTTTTAGGTTCAACCTACGCCAGCGGGAGGAGTGTACTATTGAGATCAATGTCAGGATCGACAAGTACTATTGTTCAGTGTTTCTATGGATTTTTAGTTCAGGAAATGACAACATTCTTGAAATTGCATTTTGCTGTTGGTGTTTAAGGTTTCTATCACGTAGAATCAGATTAATATTGCCAAGCATGAACTCGCAGCGCATATGGAAGATCCCATGGGCCAATAGCTAGAGCCTCGACATAGCAAAGTTCAGGTTTACAACAAGCAGCGACTACCAAATTTTCCATGGTGAGTATTGATTCCTAACTATCTGTAGGATATAATATTGACGGCCACATAGGACTAGGTTATCTCGAATTTACCATCAAAATAGTGAACTTTCTGCATAACCGGTTTAAATTAAGTTTTTCATCCTGGTTCTTGTGTTTATTTTAGGTTATAAATGACAGTTGTCATGGAGATGGTTGCCATCAGTTCCATTTTGTTGCACATCACAAGCCTGCCATTTGAGATTGATATATATTTTCAGTTATCTTTACCTCTGTTATTTCAAGAATGTGTGATGCATCACGATTATCCCATTCTCATGTTGTAGTATACGCATTTCTTGCAGCCTGTCTCATGCACGTAAATTTGTATATTTTTAGTTATCTTTACCTTTGTTGCATTCATGTGCTCGTTGTTGCATGCTACTAACTTCGTTCAGTTGCTTCAGTGGGATAAAGCTACTCGATGTGGATTCTGTTCTGTAAATGTTACAACAAATTTCTAGCGAGGAGTACGACGCATAGGAGCATGAGGTTCTTCTGGTAACAAGTTTTGGATGCGTCACTGGAATAAGTTTTACAGAAATGAGATGACCTTCTTAAGGGGAGCATTTTTTACATCTTTGCACTCGTATATTTTTGCGGCTGGTGGAATTACGTCAATTGATAACCAAATGTCGTGCTCACAACCGACATGGGTTGACGAGGACATCCCAGGGCCCTTGCCTCTGTTCGATGGCGTGTCGATCAAGGTCCGCAACAGCTACCAAATGCATTTGGACTCACACATTACTATCATAGTGGAGTAAACCTACAAATCTCGTCTCATTCTTTCATTCATATAAGACCATTAGATACATGTGGTGTGTAGAGTTCGTTCTAAGCATTGAAAAGCAGGTGGAGGAAGGTAAATTTCCTGCAGCTGGTACTAATAACTTTGAATCCATTACTATGTTATAAGAATGCGGTAAATATTGCAGGTACTTCATGTTTCATGTTTGGTATAGTTAGATCCTTATTAGGTAATTGTGATGTATTTCTGATTGTTTTGACGTGTTCGGTTATTGCAAAATGGGGCTCCAAATGCATATTAAATCATGCTTTCTAACATGATCTATTTTTCATGCTTCTTTTTTGCAGAGTCATTTACATTTCAACCTTATCGCAAGGCCATGAGAGAAACATTGGACTATTACACTCGGTCAGAACTACATTAGGACAATTGTAGATTTTATTTTAAGTAATAAAGAATATGAGATGAGGACATATGGGAACTTTGTTTGGTAAAAATATTTTTATACGAGATTTGATGTATTTCTCATGGATATCTTCGTAAACAGAAATAGTGGTACACTTACATTATGTTTTACCACGATCCCACTTTGACCTGAAATTATACAAACTGCGGAAACACGAAATTTGCCGTCATCAGTGCTCTTTACCGTCAGCATTTTGTCGGGGCTGACGGCAAAGACCAATTTTGCCGACAGCTGCTGACGGCGAAGAATGGATGACGGCAAAATATTTTGCCGTCTACATTTTTTTACAGACGGCAAAGAGCTTATTTTGCCGTCTGTAAGTAGAAACGCAGACGGCAAAAAAGAAACACACCACGCGGATCGATCCCACGGATCGATGACATGGCATGATCTGAGGCACACATCATCAGCCCCACGATCGATAGTCCATCCCACCACTCTCTCTCCCTTATCCCTAGGACCCCACCACAATCTCACTTTGACGTTACCCGCACGTTCTATGTCTCCCCCCGTTCCTCTCTCTCTCGTGCCTCTCTCTGCCCATGAGAATCCAGCCGAACCGCCCTGCTCGCCGCCGCCGCTGGCCAGCACGCCCCGCTTGCCGCCGCCGCTGGCCACCCCGCCACCTCCGTTGCCTGCCACCCTACCACGTTTGCCGTCGGTCCGTTAGAGGAGACGCCGCCACAGCACCTACAACCACAACCTCACCGCCCCGCTCGCTCGCGACCGCCACCAGCCACCCCGCCACGGCCGCCACCGGCCCACACGCGGGCCACAATCCGGCTGCCCGCCACACTCACGGCCGGCCAACCCGCCACGCTCGCGAGACCGAAGCCGGTGACGCCCTGTCGCCGGCTCGCTGCTACTGGTCTCCCCGTGAACTCTCTTGCCTCCCTCGCGTTCTGTCCTCCGTGAGCCGCGGCGGCAGCCAGTGCCGGAGGCGGAGAAGATGACGATGCTGACAGCGATTCTGGAGATAGAGCTTCGCGAAGACGAGGAGAACGATGGCTGGATGCATGGATATAGGGACGTGCGGGCCGCTCCGGCGAGGCGGCTCCGGCGAGGTCTTCGTTGCGATGGCCGGCGACCACGCTCGACCATATTTTTTGAATTTAGTAAAAGATCTTTGTCGTCTATTGACAATTAGGGTGACGGCAAACTGATGTGGGGGCCACCTGCTAACAGAAAACCCTAAACCCGACTTTGTCGTCTACCGTGGGAAAATACATGACGGAAAAGTCTTTGCCATCATCCCGATAAAAAGTTGACGGCAAAATATCTCTTTGCGTATTTTGGTTTTGCCGTCTCACTTTGCCGTCAGCTGGTTGACAGCAAAATCTTTGCCGTATGTATTTCACTCTTTGTCGTCTGTACCCGCCAGACGGCAAACTAGTTGTTTCCTGTAGTGTTGTAATTGTGCCAATGGTTGAACTGATTCATGTGACATGAAGCTAATGACCAATATCCAAATATTATTTTTGCAACTCATGTGAAAGTGCAACAGGAGCATGATATTTCCCTTATTCAATAAATTGGCTTCTACAAATTCCATGTATGCATATTTGGGAAGAAAGTATTATTCTCACATTTTAGTTCTAAGTTAAGTGTTGAAAACAATGGCCCTTGGAGAGGGAGGGAGATACGGAGGGAGGGAGGGGGCGTAGTCATGGAACCGTAAAACGCAGCCACGCTTTACTAATACAAGTTGTGAAATATACCACATCTACACCATTTTTTTTGTTTTGTGTGAGTGACATGGGTGTCCAAAACTGGAGTCATAGTTTACTAACAAAGGTTGTGAAATATACTGCATCTGCATCATTATGGGTTTGAATTTCAAAATGTTTGTGTGCCCCTCCATTGCAACGCACGGGCAATTAACTATAGAGGATAGAAAGGGAGGGGAATGTTTTTTCCCACTTATCTAATGGATAAACAAATTTGTATCACGAATCAGTCATGTGCACAGGAGGGAGGGAAGAGGAGATAAACATTGACATTTTTCATGCTTTCGACGAACATTTTTATTCGTAGCATTTTTTTTCCATGGCAACGCATGAGCGTAGCACCGTCGTGGTATAGTCCGGATTAAAGAGTGGGTCCGGTATAGAACCATAAGGTACTGCCACTGAGATAGGAAGGAGTTGACGCCCTTGCCCCTTGTTGTTGGCCTTCCACGATTGTCTCAGCCTGACTCATTTAGAACACGAGTTAGTGGATTTTGTCATAAGAGTGAGGGTTGACAGTGATCGGAATGTGGGTTGGAGTTGGTCTATTTAGTTACGGATGTCTAAGCGGGATAATTAAATTACTTTAGAAAATGTGGAAAATTACACTTCATTAAAGATGGCTTTGCAGGAAATAGCATAAGTGAGCGGTACATATAAATTTTTTATCAAGTCGTACAAATATTTTGGTTAGGATAGAAGGGTAAATGCATTGGTTGGTTGTTTCAAGAACTAATAGCGGACACAATGACGTATCAGGTGCATGCACAACAATTGGCATCATATTTGTGTTCCGTGGTAATGCACAACATTCAACTGTAGTTACAACGAGGCAATGGCTCAGGAGACATCGAATCTGTCTTCTTGGCTCGGGGCACGTCACGGGCGGTGCACGCATCGTCCCCCTTGATGGCAGCGGCAGACCGACACGAGCAAAGGGGCGTTTAGGGCAGAGAGCGAGACGGTTGGCGGCGGACTACTCCTTGGCGGTCTGTGGGGAAGGACGGTATGAATGAAAGAGGCCGCCATGGCAAAGGTGAGATGGGCGTCATCTGATTTTAAAGTAGAGGGCATCAATGAGAAATATTCCGGTACAACGGAAAACTGAGAGGAGGATAGGGTCTGACTGAAAAGGAGAAGGGTGTGTCGTGTGGTGTGTGTTTTTGTGTTGGGATCGCATGTTGGAGGTAATATGATGGATAATCCAGACAACCACATTTCTCCCTCACATGTGAGCTAGATATGAGAGAGCCCGGAGTATTCGGACAGTTTGAATTTGGGAGCCCGCTGACACCTGTTTAATGTCCGAACATGTCCGGACATATGAAGTAGAAATAAGTTTCGACCTTAAAGATGATCTTAATCATTTATTTGATACATTTATATGCATTGTAGCCCGAGACAAAGCACGGGCATTCTACCAGTATGTACTCCATTTGCCAGCAGAAAAGTCAGCTTCAGACTTGAGTACACGTATGCACTACTACATCTTGGGTTACAAAATACTAGAAGGTGGTAAAAAAGCAAGTCCTCTATTGTGGCTAAATACACAAGGTCAACACGCCCGAGT
Organism: Hordeum pubiflorum; assembly: GCA_000582825.1. Taxonomy (NCBI): domain Eukaryota; kingdom Viridiplantae; phylum Streptophyta; class Magnoliopsida; order Poales; family Poaceae; genus Hordeum; species Hordeum pubiflorum. The sequence goes on from CBMN010042141.1 coordinate 12,423, forward strand.
CTTGCAGTAAACAGATAGCACAAAAAGGGCACGTCATATGGCAGCTTGTTCGATCGATCTAGCTAAACCTGGCTGACCATCTTGCCGGCCTTCTTCGACTCCCTGGCACCGCTGTCGTCGCCGTCGGCGACCTTGCTGTTCCTGCCGTCGACGGACATCTCCACGTCGTCGCCCTGCAGCTTGCCGGCGCCGGCAGCAGCGTTGCCCTTGTTGTTCCGGTAGACGGCGTACAGGATGAGCTGCGCGGCGCCCAGGACGCTCCCACACCCGTTGGGGATCTGCAAGCCAAAGAAGAACGGAGCATATCGAACGGTCAAGAATATCTGAAGAAGCAGCGACTGGCTAGGCGGCATGTTCAAAGGCGAGGGCCGCACAGGTGCTCGGGCGCTGCCTCGCCTCTTCGGCACGGTCCATTTACTCGCGCGCATGTGGCCCATGCATGCACGCATGCACGGTCCATTTACTCGAACTCTGAGTGTTCACGCACTGCCCGGCCGGCAAGGGTATCTAGACTAGACTTCTACAACGACAACGCAGATAGTGCAGTCATTGTGTGCACTCACAGTTTCCTTTAGTTTTGTGCAGCTCGACGCGTGTCGCCGTCGAGCGAGGCATCGGGAAAGTGAAACATCGATCGCACGGCACGGCAAGCTGAAGTTGCGGTGTGCGTGTGTGTGTGGACTAAAACTTACCGTGACGAAGAGGTCGTGGCCGAGTAAGCCGTAGATGAACCACGACGTGCCGCACAGGAACACCGCCAACGACAGCAGGAACGGCATGTACTCCACGCTCTTCGTCTTGATCACCATCCTCTGCGAGAAATCAACGAGACCCAGATCAGTACTCATAAGTTACTAACATGTGCAAGGCAATGGAGAGGAATACATGCACGCATGCATGTACGAAACGTACCATGATGGAGAGGGGCGAGGCGTACATGCAGATGGAGAAGACGGTCATGGCGAGGCCGGCGAGGAGCTTGCGTGCCGGGCCGTGCAGGGCGAGCATGGAGATGAGCGCCACGACCGCGAACACCGCCGCGACGGCCGACGCCAGACCGAGCGTCCGGAGCCTCGCCTTCTTGCTAGACGCGAAGACGAGGAAGATCACCACGTACACCGTCTCGATCGCCGCGCCCACGCCGTTGATCGTCGACACCAGGACGTTGTTCGGGGACACGAACGGCAGCCCGTACCTTCAAGCACACCAACGTACTAAGATCAAACGCTGTCACTTGTAACACGTCGAACTTTTGAACCATCAACAAAATCGGAAGGGAACAAGAATAGTTTATGCACTTGTGTCGGCCTTAATTAGCTACGTGTACAACGGCATGCCTCCGCACAAAGCCACGTTGCACAAGCGTACAACAATGAAGTGAGGGTGGCAGTTTCTAAAAAAATAGGCAAGAGATGAGATGGATCTCCAGCCTCGTAAATCACAATCACGTGTTGCACTGTTGTTAACTTGTTCTTGGAGAAGATTGAGAGGTTTTACCAGGCGGAGAGGAGGCAGTTGAGGAGCGTCATGTTGTATGGCACCCCCGAGAATTCCTCCGTTGATTTGTTCCGAATGATCCTCCAGAAAGTAGGCCTGTGATCGAACGGACAAATTGTAGTATTCACAGGTCAGTTAGACGAGTGTCTGTGTATAGTAAGATTGTAAACAGACTAACAGTCAAGATGCGACTGTACGTTCTCAACAATATGAATAAAATGTTGTAAGAAATTCGACAATGAAAAGGACTTGCGTGGAATTAATAAATCGGAAGGTGGCAATATATATGCAAAGGTGAGTGCCGGAAGTTTCTGGTTTACGCACGTAGCTGGACTAAATTAAGCGGGATCAATATATGCATGGACCCCATAAAATTCAAGCTCTTTTCCAGCAGATTTTAGGTTATTTATCATAATTTTATATGGAATTAGTAGTTGAGTACCCCAATGGTTGTGCATATCATTCTTGTGGGTTTGCACATTCGGAGCGCGCGATTTCAATTGAGAAATAGAATGCTTCATGCCTTCATGGTCTAACCGAATCAATTGATGCACGCAACCATCAAATATTTTAAATTCTTCTATGAAAAGGAGAAAAGTGTAGGATTCCGTAAGACTCTGCTATCTTGTCACCTTCAATCTAACCATCTCTTGTAAATAGCAGAGCTACCTAATTATTTAAGAGAAAAAGGTAGTACATGAAATACTTACACCGGGGATAGGAAGAGAAATAGAGCAATGACATTCCCTGAAACAACAAAATCAAGCAGTAATTAGGTTGAAAGGACGTCCCAACTAGAACAACCACCAGTACAATTAGAACTCCTAGCCAAGTACTACCACGCACAAAAAACGGAAACCGGGAACACTCACCCGAAATCCCAAACAAGAATTTGGCCACATCCTCCATGTCCGACCTCCTCAGCTTGCACCTCCAAAAAAACTATCTTCTTCTCGACGAACCAAGAACAAAACCAAGATGAAAAGACAGACCTCCAGAGCTCTGTTTCTTCTGAGCAGGGGATGCTCAGCAGCAAGCAAGAACAACTAAATGACAATGCTGTGTGTGTGTGGATGATGGATACATGGACGGCTGCATCATATATATAGGATGAGTTGGATGGAGAGGAGGTAAGGTCAGGGGGGAGAGTAGCAGTGCCGGCCTATTGATTACGTTCTTATCTTGGCCACTCCATGAAAACGATGCCCTTGTAGACGTGGGAGTGCCGGGGCAGTAAACAGTAACGTTTCCAGCACCAGCATATGGGGAGGATCATATTTTGATTGTCATCACCTAGATAGGCCGGCCACACAATATCCATCTTTCTATTGTGCAGCGTAAGAAGACTTACGTTGTCACAATACTACAGTCTAATCCTCTAAATATACAATTTCAACGAGTTTTGGTGGGTCATCGATGGAAAGCATGGCTACATCTAGTCAGACGGCTAATGAATGTTTATTTATCGGATGAGTCCGATAGGCTTCATTTTAAGTTAACCATGAATGGCATCTTCTCAGTAAAATCGATGTACTTGAACCTTATTGATTTTGGACCAATCCCCAAATCGATATATATTTGGAAGGTCAAAGTACCGAATCAAAGTCTTCATATGGTTCGTTCACAAGGAAGTAATTCTCATTAAGGATAATTTGGCAAAACGTAATTGGGAGGGTAGTAAAAGATGTAGCTTTTGTGATCATAATGAGACTATCAAACACCTCTTTCTCGAATGTCCGCTAGCGAAAATTCTATGGTGATCCGTTCATATAGCCTTTAATATCATGGCTCCAGATAGTATTGACACGTTATTTGGGACGTGGCTAAATGGATTTGAGATAAATATTGCGAGATATATTCGTATAGGAGTATGTGCTTTACTTTGGTCTATATGGAATTGCAGGAATGACATGGTTTTTAAGAGACAAACTCGTATAATTTTTTTGCAGGTCATATACAGGGCAACTGCTTTGATCCATACATGGTCGTTACTCACTCATGCGGAAACAAGGGAGCCTTTGGTTATTAGGTCTACCCGATGGGAGATGGTAGCTCGGGATATTTACAACCGGTTTGGATGGCGGTCCAGTAGTAGGATAGGTGGTTAGGTATCTAGTCCTATTTTCGCCATTGTGGCATCTTTTTTTTGCCTTTGGATTATCTTGCAGCTCTCCGTGAGCTTGTTTTGAATCGCAGACTATTTTATTGCTTTCTTTAATAAAGGGGCCGCATTCATCTTTTTGATGCAGAGGCCAGAGGTATTCCTCCTTTTCTAAAAAAAAGATAGGGCCGGCCCTAACATTATGAAGGTAGTGCGATTAAGACACAATGAACATTAAGAGCATCTACAGTCGGAATGAGCAAATTTGATCCCTTAAACACCCGTGGAAGTGGTGAAATGCGTTGGGGGGGAGGGGGGCATATGCCCCCTGTCCATGTTCATTTTTTGTTCAAAAGCCACCGCATTTCTAGTAAATTTTTGCAGAAAACAATGATCGGGTGCAGGCCGTGCGAACGCGGCCGGGCGGGCGGCTGGAGCTTCTTCTTCAACAACGCCGGCCTACTGGCCCGGCAGGAGCGGCCACCAGGAACAGCATCGCGTCCGCGCGTGAACATGCTGGGTCCAGGAGATCAGAGGAGAGGTGCAACTTCCACTCTGCTTCCTCCTCGTCGTGGATCCAGGGGCGCAGAGGAGAGGTGCGCCACCAGCCTGCCGCCTCCTCGTCGTGGATCCAGGAGCTCATCGCCGCCCAGACCGCCACCATTTTTCCTGGATCCACGTTGTGGTGCGCGCTAGAGGAGGACCAGGTGGCGGCTCGAGAGTGAGCGGAGGCTCGTGGCCGACGACGGCAGTGCACTGTTGGCCCTCTATAGATGGCCAACGCTTGCGTGGACATCTCGTGCGCTGTCGTGGGGGTTGCCGGCCGGTGTGCCCACACGCTGTCACGCGTGAGGAAAGAGTTGATATCTGGGGGAGGGGGTTGATGCTTTTCTTTTGTAGATCTAGGGGGTCGTATGTCAATTTATTGCCAAATCAGCGTCTTACAACCTAGGCCTACTTGTCGGAAAGTGATCAAACGGACCAAACACTCCGATCGGTGTTTTTCACAAAAAGATTACCAGAAACGCGATGGCTTTCGCAAATAATTTGGGACCAGGTATTTTTCCGCAAAGCGAATCCTTAAATGTGATGGTTTTGTGCTTTTAACTCAGATATTGAACCCTTATTTAGAATGAACCCTTAGGGCATAAAAAACGTCTTACATTTTGCTACAGAAGGAGCATGTATTTCTGTGGTAATAGCTCTTTTCCTTCCCTGTGTGTCTGTTCAGCAATATCGTCCACATTATATTCATGCATCTGGAAATATCTAAGACCTTTGCCGTGTGCACGTTTCCGAAAACAAAGGAAGAGTCAAATATTGCTTGCTAACAAGTTACCCGAGACTGACCGTGTTTCGGAGATCCAGAGGAGGCACCGAGCTTCGCTCACATCGTACCACCAGCTAATGCAGGATGAAGACTCCATCGATATATCCAATGACTGTGTATATTTTCTTCTTGTGTATAGGATGCCCTTGAGGATTGAATAATTTTAACACATGGCCTTGGCCTCGTCCCAAAATATATATATTATTTGGCGCTTTATCGAAAAAATATATTATTTGGTGAGCAACCAAAGGGCCCTAAAATCGATATAAAAGAATAGTTCGAATGACAACAACAAAACTACAGAAATAAGCATGCAAATGTTTGATTTCAACATTTGCCCGTACAATATCATAGAAAAATAGTCATTTTTTGCACAATATGAAACAAATGTGGCCACCCCTTTCGTAAGTATGATGCTTAGCATACTCTCCAATGAACAAATTTGGCTGTCAATATTTGTAGGGATATGCAAGTAAGTAATTATGTAGAATAATATAGTAAAACTGTTTTGAACAAATAAAACATTGCAATTTATATCTTACAAATTCAAATCATTTTTATTAATTAGTCATCATAGCGGAGTTCGATTGTATTTCTAGGGCATCTTGTATTTTCAAATGATGTTAATAATGCTCTAAATGTAGTTATTTTTAGGGCACAACCCCATTTTCATGTTATTTTATATTATCCACAGCTAAAAAATACATTTCACTTAAAAACACGCGCTATAGGGCACATCTTTGAAATGCTCATCTTTTCCTTATTATTTTTCCTGGAGTGAAATGCGTCACCAGTCCATAAAATCAAATTGATTGCACACTTTAGGCCAACAACTAGGAAACTCACCAGATTTACTCCACAAACTCGTTAATTTGATCAAATAAGACCAAAACCGGCATGAGAGGAAAAAAACGACAACGTGGATGCCATGTCATCGTTCCTTTGACCGCTCACAAATTAAATATTTACAAGGATCTATTTGCAAACTGGCAGGGTTTTTCTTGTCACAACCATGCCAATGGAGTGGGAGTGAAAAAATATTAAAATAAAAAGGTTTGCATTTACAATGGACTTGAACCCAGCCCATACGGAATTGGCAATGCATCACTGACCATAGGAATCTCTACTGGGGAGTTGGTAGCCGGTGTTCACCGGTTTTTTTTCCTCTCACCTCCCATCGTCGACTGTTTTTTTTTCGTCTCACCTCTCACCACTCCGTTCCACTGGTTTATTTTCGTGTCACCTCCCACCACCATCCCCCACTCGAATTTTTCGATCCCACTAAAAACCAAATCAATTCTATGATTCTCCTTCCATTTTTGTGTGTTTGCTTTGGCAGGTGTCCATTAGTTAAATCATGTAAGGTAATTGAGAATTTCAAAACCGTCCAGATATGTGAGATCACCTTCCTAAAATGTAGACCAAAGATTTTTCTTAATAACCTTCCAAAATAAATGACCTTCCAAAATCTCTACTAGCATCCGTCGTTTGTTCGTTCCTTTCCTTCCCCCACCCCCTCGCACGATCACCCTCCTCCGATTTTTCTCTCCCACCACCGATCCCTTCCAATTTTTTCGGCCTAACCAGTCCTCCCGTACAGCCTACTCAACCACAAGAACCAAAAAACCATCCCACCCCGCAGGTTCCTCCTCCCCTCACGTGAGGCCCTTGTTACGGCAAAAAGCACATGCGCACATGCCGCCACCTTCTCCCCGTCCTCCCCCGGCCCTTCATCTCCACTCTCAGCCAAGTCCCCGCTTGTGCGCCGGCGTCCTCCATCGATCTGATGCATCACTGTGGGACGAGTGGCGGCGACGGTGACGGCGGCCGGCTTGCTGTGGGGCTTAGCTGGTGGGGGCTGCAGCGCACGACGACCACTCGTGGCGGGGCACACGTCCAGTGCTTGCGACAGCCGTGAATGGTGGTGTAATAGACCTGCGATGGGTGTCGATGTGCAAGATCAACATGACCGCCGCCGCCGTGAGATTCGGTGTCAAGGTCCATGTCTTCTCCTCTGAGTTTGGCTTCACCCTCTCCCAGTTTCTCTTCTAATTCATGTGTTCATCTTTGAACCAGAAATTAAGTTCATCTATTTCTGAATTCCTAATGTTATATCTTGAATACATGTGTCGCTCATGCATTGCAATGCAACATTTTATTTCTAAGTTCTGAACCTGAATTTTGTGCATATAGTTACATATTCATCCTGGCGGCATGCTTCATCGTAAGAAGAAACAAATCAACTCTGTTATCTTCCACCTGTTCATTTAGTAGATTGTAATACTCTCCTTGCTAACATGAGTGGTCGTACAATACAATATGCTGGAATCACAGGGGATGGAGTACAAGAACATTTTCTGGCTATCGGCGATTTCACCTCTGGTCTCTGTCATCTTGTCCACGGCCGTGGTTTACGACATGAAAGCCGACAAGCACGGCGTGAACATCATCCACAAGGTGCACGACGGCCTGAACCTGAGCTCCGTCAAGCAAATATAGCTCAACGGCTCCTACACCGCTTAACGCGCCAAGATCACCATCATCTACGCGGTCATCGTGCTCATGGTAAATCATCATCATACACAAAATTCAGCGGATGTTTGTTTTCATGGTGAAATGCAGGTTGAACTGACCGAACAAGTTTGTGCATGTTGCCTGTTTCAGGAAGCCATTGCCGTCAGGCAATCTTTTTCCACGATTAGAGGGTATATTTAAGCTCGATGGGAACAAGGAGATGATAGCCATGGGGTTCTCAAATGCCGCTGGAACTTTATCCTCGTGCTGTGTGGAAACAAGTCATCGATTAATGCTTGTAAATCTTCTAGAAAAAAAGAACAAAAATATGTGGGGTAGCGTGTCTGACAGACGTTTGCATGTTTCTTTTTCTCGTGCCACGGTGAACTTTAGCGCCAGCGCGAGGTCGACGGTTTCCAACATCCTCATGGCCGTCATGGTGTTCATCGTTTTGGAGTTCTTCATGAAGCTCCTCTACTACACGCCCATGGCGGTGCTAGCCTCCATC
>CBMN010042163.1:0-10164 GCA_000582825.1 Hordeum pubiflorum
GTACCAGTCACCACCGCCAGTATAGTTGTTGGGCGAAGGGGCGGTGTGCAGCGCGGCGAGAAGCGCCGGGTCCCATGGAGCCGGGGGCATCGCCGGCGGCAGTGATGGAGACGCCATGGGGAAGCTGTAGGCGCCGGTCAACTGCGGTGGTGGAGGAGGGTACCCGCCATACGGCTACGGCGCGGCAAGATATGCCTGATGAGCCGGGGGACGCGACACGGGGAGGGTCGGCGCCGGTGCCCGAGGGAACGACATGGTGTATGCGTGGACGACACCCGTCCACTGGTTGTAGCCACCGGCCCAAGGCGGAGGGGGCTGTTGCACCTTCTGCTGTTGACAAGGGGCGGCGCCTGCGGGCGGCTGTTGCTGCTGCTAGCAGCCACCGCGCCGGCCTCTCCAACGACGATTGGGAGCAGGCGCGGGTGGCAGCGCGCCGTAGGGGGCCGGCGGGAGGGGCAGCAGCGGCGGCTGCTGTTGGGGCTGGAGAGGCCCGGGGGCCCGCTGCTGTGGAGGAGCAGCGGGCGGTGGTGGAGGGTCGTAGCGGGTGGTGCCGGCGGTGAGGGAGGTATGCATGGCCCGGTGCTTCACTTGTTTCATGCGGCACTCCTCCAACCGGAGATAGGCCACAAACTTGGCGAAGGAGGTCTCGGTGATGAGGGTGAGGTTAGCCACGGCGTTGCCGAAGTCCTCGTTGAGGCCGGCGGTGAGTGTGCTGAGAAGGGTCTCATCATCAATTTTCGTGCCAATGTCACGGAGCTCGTCAGCAAGGGTCTTGAGACGGCGACAGTAGTCGTCGACGAAGGAGTTATCTTGGTGGCACCCAAAGAACTCTTCTGCAGAAAAATGCGGCGTTAAAGACGATTGTCGGTGAAGAGTCCGTTCAGCTTGGTCCAAATGGCGTGGGCATCATCACCGTCTTGCACGACCGTCTGAAATAGGTCCGGCGAGATGGTGAGGAAGAACCAGCGGATGAGCGTGGCGTCAATGGTGGACGCGGGCACGAGGGTTGAGTCAACGGAGCCATCCACGTGGTCGAGGAGGTTATACTCCCGGAACACAAGGGAGAAGTAGGTCTTCCATGCATAGTAGGAGTCCGCCTGAGAAAGGTGGACCGGAACCCGGTCGTAGATGTTGAGGGTGCGGATTTCGGCGGCGTCGGGAGGGTTGGCATCGGCGAACGGGTAGGAGCCGGAGGAGGTGACGGAAGACATGGTGAGGTGGCGGCTTAGGGTGCGGCGGCGACGGTGCTAGGGAGGCACGGCGGCAGCGGCAGGAAAAGGTGACGGCGGCGCGGGTAGGAAGGAGGCGTGGCAGCAGGAGTGGGGTATGCAGCGGCGGCGGCGCTAGGGGGCACGGCAGCGACGCGAGGGAGGCGCGACGGCGGCGGGTGGGAGGCGCGGCGACGGCGGGTGGGAGATGCGGCGGCGGCGCCCGGTAGGGTGGAGGCGCGGCGACGGCGGGCGGAAGCTAGGGTTTAGAACCCGGAAACTGATACCATGTATGATGATGGAATTGCACAATGTCTTGACCAGTGCAATCGCACGTATGTATGATGTACAAGGTGGGTCACGACCTCAACTATACAAGGAACTAGGAGGTGGGCGAAATACACAGATATGCACATATCATATATACTCAACACCTCATATTCATTTTCCTTGTGAATTAATGTATTTTTTTTCTAATTTCACACCGTTTTGAATCCGTTTCGTTCGGATATTGATCGGTTTTGGTTTGACATGATTAACGTGTTACTGGTTTCCGAACGAGTCAGTTTTTCCTAATGGATTTGCTATTTCACATCTAGTTATTTTCACATCTAACTTTCTATCCACACGATTCAGTCATCATGATTCGTGTTTTTGGTCCTTTTTTCATTTGTTCAAAGTGCTTGAGGACGTGGTGCACCTACACTTTCGTTTGTTCAAAGTCTTGATTAATGAGTTGGCAGAGGTCAGCATCCGAGTCCGTCAGACTCAACGACACAAAGCTAGCATTTTGTTCGCTTCAGCAGGGATCTATTTAAGCACCAATCCATGCCGCTTTGCTTTGCTGTGAATGTGTTTGAAGGTACACTGCTTCTGGTGTATGTGCGGGTCTGTGGAGCTAGCTCATGACTGTTTTTTATTTTATTTTATGTATTTTGTATTTTGTATTTTTTATTCTTTTTCCATTTCTGTGTTTCCAATTCGTAAACCTTTTCAATTCATGGATCTCTTATTATTTTTCTCTTTTCTCTTTTTAATTTTTTTCCTTTTTCTTCTTTTTCTCTTTTCTCTTTTTCATTTTTCATTTTATTTTTATTTTATTTTTTCCTTTTTCTTCTTTTTTGATTTGTATGTTTCAAATTCACAAACTTTTTCCATTCATGATTCTCTTATTTGTTTTTCTCATTTTCATTTTTCATTTAAAAAATCATTAATTTTTCCATCGCCGTTAGTTGACTGGCCACCACCAAACAAGGGGGTTGTTTTTTTCTTGTTCCACTTACAAGTCCATCCTTAACTTGTAACTAGGCACGATTTTTTTGTCCCAGTTGCAAGTCTACCGTCGACATGTAATTGCATTTAATTTTTTTGTCCAAGTTGCAAGTCCGACTCGACTCGCAATTCGGGCCCGGTCTTTATTTTTGTCTCAGTTGTATGTCCGCCCTTGACTCGCAACTGGGACGCAACATTCTTTTGTCCTAGTTGCAAGTTCATCCTTGACTCGCAATTGGTATCCGGTGTTTTTTTCAGTCGTAAGTCCACACTCGACTTGCAACTGGGGCTCGGACTTTTTTTTGTCTCAGTTGCAATCCCACTGGCGATTCGCAACTATAGCCCAATTTTTTTTTGTTTTAGTTGCAAGTCCGCCCTTGACTCGCAACTAGAGCCCAACACTTCTCTTGTTCTAGTTGTAAGTCTACCCTCGAGTTGTAACTGGGACACGACCTTTTTTTTCAGTTGCAAGTCCACCCATAACTCGCAACTAGGACACGATCTTATTTATTTTTTGTCTCAATTGCAAGTTCATCCTTGACTCACAACTCGGACCCAATTTTTCTTTGTCTCAGTTGCAATCCCACCCTCGACTCACAACCGGGGCCGACTTTCTTTTTGTCCTAGTTGTAAGTCTATGCTCAGCTCGCAACTAGGGCCTGGCAACTTTTTTTATTGTATAATACATTCTTTTAAACATCATAAACNTCTTTTGAAATGTATGAACATTTTTTAAAGGGCACAAACAATTTTTTTATTGACACTTTAAAATTAAAACAAAATTAAACAAAATTTATTCATGTTTTCCAAAAAAGTACAGCATTTTCAAAGGTGTACAAATGTTCAAAAATAAAAATAAGCTAAATTGTTTGTGGATTTTCAAAACTTGTTCACATTTTTCTAATTTTGTTCGTGAAGAAATCGCTTGGAATACCAAATATTGTTCTTATATGTTTTAAAAAAAGAGTTACTAAGTGTATTCACATTTGAAAAAGTCATTTCGAAATATTAATTTTTTGTGTTTTCAAAAATATTCGACATTTCAAAATGGTTGACAATTTGCAAATAAGGTTTTGAAAAAATTAAAAAAGTGTCTTCTAATCGTTGATGCTGTATTATGTTCTTAATCACTTCCCGCTTCCTAATTTTCAACATCAGCTATTTGTTGGAGCGGTAGTCACTAGCGTTTCCCATATGCAGTTCCTAGTTCGATCCCTGAGAGGCACAATCTGTCATTTGATATTATTTTTGTTGCTTCTTCTGATGTCACAATTTAGATGTGAGATATTATTTCACATGTAGATGTGATATAGACAGACCCTTTTCCTAATATGTAGACTAGACTATCATCGGTAACTTTGTTATTTTTTGTAAAGAAAAAAAAAAGACTTGGTCACAGAGTGTGCTTTCACATGGGAGTACTTCTGACTTTGTAGGCCGAACCATTTTATTGCTGCGATTTTGCCCCCATACAGCGAGCACTTTCAGACATTTGACCTTTCAGGCCCAACGCAGCTGCCAAGTTCCGATCCAGCGACGCCAAAGCTCCTTCCTTCCTCCACCCCACCGGCGACAAGCCAGGAAATGGCGGAAATGAGCTCCCTGCCGGTGACCGACGACCTCATGGCGGAGATCTTCCTCTTGCTGCCCACCCCGGCCGACCTCGTCCGCGCCTCCGCGGCCTGCGTCGCCTTCCGCCGGCTCGTCACGGACCGCTCATTCCTCCGCCGCTTCCGCTCCCTCCACGCCTGGCCCTTCCTCGGCTTTCTCAACCACAAGGGCTTCCACCCCGCCCGCCCGCCTCACGCCTCCGCGGCCGCCGCCCGCGCCGTCTCACTCGCCGCGGATTTCTCCTTCTCCTTCCTCCCTGCCCACGCAACCTGGATCGTCCGGGACGTCCGCGACGGCCGCGTCCTCCTCGACCGCACCCCGGAGGACGACGCCGGGGAGGAATCCCCCGTCTTCACGGAGCTCGCGGTGTGCGACCCTCTCCACCGGCGGTGCCTCCAGCTCCCCCCGATCCCTGACGACCTGGCCGCTTCGGTGGAGCACCCGCTCCGCGTGGAGTTCGAGCGTTGGTGCGAGCCCTTCCTGGCTCCCCCCGCCGAGGAGGATGCCGGAGAAACGGCTTTCAGAGTGATCTGGATGGCGCAGTGCAAAACGAAGCTGGTCGCCTTCGTGTTCTCCTCTAGCGCCGGAGAATGGCGAGCCGTTGCGTCTCAGGCCTGGGGCGATTTGTTAGTGGGCACGGGCGTGTCGACGGCGTCGTCCAAGAGCCCTGTATTCTTCGGCCGACAATACGCCTGTGGCTGCTTCTACTGGGTCATGGATTGGAGACAGAAATTGCTCATGCTTGACACCCAGAGGATGGAGTTCTCCATTGCCGACCTCCCACCTGGCTGCCGAAGGCCACCGATTGCCATCGTGGATGCAGGGGAAGGCAGACCTGGGATGTTTGCTGTCCGTGAACACGATGCAGATGGCACATTTGACCTCTATTATACCATCAGGCAAAACGAAGGTCAGAGTTTGAACCGGTGGCAGATGGAGAAAGCGATCCCATTGGAATCCGGTTACCGGTATTACCTGAGAGGTGCAACAGAGAGGTACTTGCTACTACTAAGATCTGAAGATGACTCCGCAAGTTCATCATCGTTAGAGATGTCAGACTTGGAATGTTTCTCACTGGACGTCAAGACATTGCAGCTTGAGAGCATCTGCAGGTTGAAGCATCACATCCTACGCGCACACATATATACCAACTTCCCACCATCGCTGTCGTCACAGACAATATGAAGGGGTAAATAATCTGTTGCATTCTAATTATCTTTGTACCTGCATAGTTATCACATAACTTGTTTGGTGCTTAATAGTTCATTATTGTAGTAGGCAACTCTTTTTTAAAGGGTTGTCTTTATTTCTCCTGAGCTTCTGGGAGAACTAACTTAAATCAGGAGCGATAGTATTTGCTTGCCATCTTAATTTTTCAGACAAGTAAAGAAAGGTCTTCTACACCATAGATCATTGAGTAATATCCATCCACCATTCAGAGACCAAGTGGAATTGCAGAAATCACTAAATCTTTTGTGTGTGACAAACATATGCAAAGATAAAGGGATTGCCTAATCTGGGAAGCAGTAATTGTGTAAATGTACTATACTCAGGTTTATATCCTTTTACGTATGTGATTGTGTGATGTAAGTCGAACAACCATGCTAAGAAATATATCTGGGCAGAGCCCCTGAATTTCAGCTCCTGCGGATGTAGGCACACAGCTGAACCTAGCAAACAAACAAAGGCTCATGTCTTCTTCCTTGGATGTGATTGCTTTTCCTTGGTAGATTGTGTCCAACTATTATGGAGGAGTGTTTTATGGTTAATCTAATATAGAAGGAATATAAGTTAAAATCCAGTTAACCATGACTTATCTTGTCCACTTTTCTTGATAGATATAAGGTCACCGAAGTCCCTTTTTTGGTCATCGTCTCATCTGTAATTTTTCATGATTTTGGAATAAATCAAATTAACTGGTATGGCTGCAACTTGGAGTCTGAATCATTATCTCTGAATTGTATCAGAATCAATCAAAGTGGTGAACCGGCAATAACTTGTGCTTCGAAGATATTTAGCCCTCAATATTAATTAGAGTAATTACACAGGTGTGTTTGCGTCCGCGGGAGGGGGGGGGTGGGGTCACCCACCTTGATCTCTGTTCGTGAATGCAGGACACACTGATTACTGTGTTTTTTTTGTTTTTTTGCGACCATGTTCTCTCTGGCCTATTTGTTCCCAACTGTATTGCATGTAAACCTGGGAATGGTTTTTGATTAACCGGGGCCAATGGTTTGGTGTTTTGCTCTGGGCTTGATTGGTTCGGGTTGTGATGGTCCAGACTGTTATCAGTTTAGTTTGGTTTGGGTTTGCCTAGGAACGAGTTGGGTATGGCTGGGTGTGGGCCTAAATGGTTCGCTCGCCGACAGTTACGAACTGTGGTTCAGAACCTGTTCTTCAATACAAATCGATTCAGTTTTGGCTCAGCGTAAGCAGGCAAGGTTCACTTACTCGTATGCACACTACGCGATGCGGCTGGACACACGTATGGAGCTGCTACTATAGATCGATTAAGCTGCTAGCTAGTTTGCTTGTTTCTCCGGTTAGCTTTGTATTTACAGCAGTTTGCTTTGGTTTCAACCCAAAACTAAGAACTATGTTGAACCCATAGATCGAAGAGTGGTTTGGTTTTGGTTTAGAGGTGGTTTGGTTTGGTTTGGAGCATACGATTTGGTTTGGTTCAGCGACAATTGGAGGTGTGGTTTAGTTCTGGTTTATACTCCATATTGATTGGTTATGGTTTAGGCTTGGTTCAGTTCTATGACCATTGCCAGGTTTAATTGCATGGTTACGATGATAAACAAACGATTCCAGTGCCTATGCATGTCTCAGTTTCAGTTGAGATTACTACGTATATATCTGCAGTGTAGTCCTGTTATTTATGTAAAATTTGACAAGTCTCTTTCTCATAAGTTTAACCAACTGCTCTTATATTTGGTCATATGTATACCTATAATCAGTTCATGTTTGCACATCTACATTTTTGAGTGGAGAATTCTTGTCAGCTCTCTGATTTGTTGACTTCTTTTTGCGTCAGATTCAGGGGAGTCATAGTCACTAGCCAGAGCAGCCATTCAAATCCAGAACTTAAAGGATTGGTGTGATCTTGTTGTATGAAGTGTGGGTTAATTATCTGGCCACATTCTCATGGCCATCACAGCAGTTGTCAATGCAGGTGTGCGTGTAAGATGCATTATTGTGCATCAGGGTTATGTATATTATTGTTTCCTGCTCAGAACATGTATGTCGTTTGGCCCTAGACATGAGAGTGAGAACATTCCGTTCGTTTCCTTCAAGACTTATTATGAAAGAAGAACACAGGGAAATACTGTAATATTGCCGCAAATTGTCCATGCAGGTCAATGATCGACCTGCATATTTCAAAATTTTCAAATCCAGCAAAAAGTATACTCTTTATTGATCTTTGAAACCTTGACGATCTTATAGTACTCTGGACACATGAATTGCACGATACTACAAGCCATCGTGCAAAACATCGAATACTTTTTATTGATATTGAAAAAACCCTACATAACAAGGACTCTGTAACCCTACATGACATCAGTCGGACTGACACGCAAATGCAAATAGCTGCACTATGATGCAACACTTCCCGACTAGAACAGCAGCAGAATGTTTTAAGAAGTCATAGAAGCATACAACAAACGTACGGAGTACATACAGAAAGCTACTCAAATGCTTTGACCAAATTCAGCCAACAATCTTTCATTCATATCTGAAATTCATTACAATATGACTTGATAGTCGGTACATTGAGGACTTGCTTAGCTCAAACCTTCACCCCCCAACACACATACACACACAAGAGTTCACTAACCAATGTTACTCGTCGGAAACTGCAACTTTAACTCACCAAGACGCCAATGCCTAAGAATCCAATTCAGCTAAGATAAATTTTACAGGAAAGTCAACACAGTCTCCAAACACTAGGCAGCTCACATGATTACGTGTGTGCATCGACAAGTTCAATTCTACTCCTTTTTCCTGCTACAAGCCGGGTAGCAAACGGGCGTTTTTCATTTTGCAGCGAGTGCGTTTTACGCTCTGTCTCGTGCCAGAATTGCAGTACATGAGTTCCCATTTTTGGCTCATCTGCTTTACTTTGATTTATTGATTGAAAATGCCCTTTATTTACTTAAACCCTTAACTTAGGACCAGGTGTGGATGTAGTGTAACTATGTCGTGCACATCTTAACATGGTTTTTGCTGCCTAGTTGCATGGAGACTCTGCCGACAAACTTGTAAAATTACTAATGACTGAAAGGGATTGAAAGAACACTAGCAATCTTGGTAATTAAGTGCAGAACCTAGAGAGACAAAGGTTAATGAAACTAATGCATGGATGGTTTAGGAAGCTACTAAAAGACTAGCAAAGGGCGTAATACCAGTACCACTGGACTCGAGCAAAGAATTGGTTGAATCTTGCTCTTGCGCGCAGAGTTGAAGCGCTCAAATCCTCGCCATCTTGGGCGCGACGACGAGCGGGTTCTGGCTTGCGATCTGCTCGCGGCCGGCTGCCTTGTAGTCGAAGAAGCAGGTATGCGCGTCGGCATGGCGGTGCGCGCCGCAGTAGGTGGCCCCGCACCGGCAGACGAATCCAAGGAGCCCCACCTTCTTCTGACACACGCTGCATCGCTTCTTCTCGGGCGTCTCCTCCTCGCCTCCAGCTTTCCTCAACGCGATGGTCAGCGACCGGAGGCCGGACATGACGGCGCCATCGAAGGCCTTGGCGTCCAGCAGCTGCTGTTCCTTGATGCACTTGGAGCAGAGATCGTTTGCCAACGCGCCGCCGAAGAACCCGCAGCCGTTGGCGCACAGGGCCTGCTGCTGCTGCCTCGCCTCCATGTTGTCGAGCGAGAGATGGAGCAGGTCCGCCGCCGAGACGATCGTGCTCCCGTCGAGACGATCGTGCTCTCGCCGAGACGATTGATCTCTCGCAGCCAACTAGCCAAGGAGGAATTGGTTCTGTGATTACCCAGGCTTGTGCCGTGGCCTTTTATAGAGCCCATGCCCATCGACGATGATCGGACACGCCGCGTCATTCTCGTTCCATACTCGGACTCGGAATCCGACCAGTGCAAGGAGACGCCAGCGCCAACCAGGCAATCCGGTCCCACCACGGGCCGTGTTCTTTTCTCCACAATCCGGTCGGCCGTCGCGCTCCGGCCGTCGGTGCTCGGGGAGGTGCCCGGGATGCGGCCCCAGATGCTCCCGCGGCGGCACGCGCAAGCTGCTGAACCTGGAGGTCCTGGACAAGGTGGCAGCGACGGCCACGGAGCTCGGGTTCAACGTGATGCGCCGACGTGCCGGCGTTCGCGGCGCTGGTGAACGCGGCGGACGTGCTGCTGGCGGTGCACGGCGCCGGGCCGACGAACCAGATCTTCCTGCCGACGCAGGCGGTGGTGTTGCAGATCGTGCCGTGGGGCAACGTGGACTGGATGGCGATGGCGACCAACTTCTACGGGCAGCTCCGGTACGTGGAGTGCTACGTCGATGAGGAGGAGACGAGCATGTACGGGCAGCTCCTGGCTACCGAAGGCCACCGACTGCCATCGTGGATGTAGGGGGAGGCAGACCTGGGATGTTTGCTGTCCTTGAACACGATGCAGATGGCACATTTGACCTGGGATGTTTATAGTATTATCTGAGAGGTGCAACAGAGAGGTACTTGCTACTACTAAGATCCGAAGATGACTCTGCTAGTTCATCATCGTTAGAGATGTCAGACTTGGAATGTTTCTCATTGGATGTCAAGAGTTTTGGTCATCATCTCATCTGTAATTTCTCATGATTTTGAAATAAATCAACTTAACTGGTATGGCTGCAATTTAGTCCTTACTCTGAATTCTGTCAGAACCAATAGAATTGGTGAACTGGGAAGAGCTTGTGCTCAGAAGCCATTTAACCCTCAAGCTCTGTTGTGCCATTTCACCCATCTTGAGTTTGCCATTTCACCCACCTCGATCTCTGTTCGTGAATGCAGGAGGACACACTTCTTGTTTGTTGATTGTTGTTAGGAATATGCAACTTGTATTATCAGGAGGCCAAAGGC
>CBMN010042182.1:0-13508 GCA_000582825.1 Hordeum pubiflorum
TGTAATAAAATTGAACTATTTATTGTTGATTTATTTCTTATGTGTTTGATTTTTTGGTTTTGTTTTTGAGTGCATATGTTGTTTTTGATGGGCGCGCGTCGTGTTCGTGTTTTTTCAACGCCTGCTGGAGCGCCGCGCGCGCTATATTTTGCGATGGCCGCTAGAGCCGGTGCTCCCCGGCGCGCTAAAAAAAAAAGTATTTACGCGCTAAAACCGTTTTTTAAACCCTGCGCCTGTTGGAAATGCTCTAAACGCGGAGTAGAACTCAAACAGTACCTACGCGCCGCATGCTTGCATGAGGATGCAAATCAAAGTCGCATATCGTAGTCTTTGCATGCATGCATGCATGAATGCATGCGGCAGCACCGTATATAGAAATCTCTTGCGTCGTGTACATGCCGGGCCAGACGGCGTGAAACGAGGGCGCAGCCTGCTGATCGACGGGCATGCTCTGTCGAATTAAGGCAAACAACTTTGACTAGGGAACGTTCATATCACTCTCAACTAATGCACTCCACCTCGAAGTTGCTGCGCGCTTTGCATCCATGAAGAACAAAAGAAGGAATAAACAAACCGTGAAATTTTTTGTGCAACTTGCGGATTAGAGTAGGAGTATTGTGCGGCCAAGCTAGGATTGGGTGGACAGAAAGCGAATACCATGCACGCTCTATATATATATTGCTATGAAAGCAACTTGGGCAAATTCAGCGAAGGGAAGTATACGTAATGTGTCCCTGCATGTGTGTATGTGTGGATCTATATATCTTCTGTTGTCATTGCACGGAAGTTATGTTGATGCATGGGACTTGCACTTTTTGCACACTCAACCGATTGAATAGCAGTAACTATAATGTGTGCAAGCATGGCCGATCCGTCATGTGATCCATCGATGCGTACCAAAATCACGCGTGCAGATCTATGTTTGCGAGCAAAGTATGGTTGGTATGTACTCCACTGTGTGGTAAGTGGTAACGCACTGCTTCTCCCGGCAACTCACGCCTGTTTCTTCATTGTATCGGGTACCCCGGCAGCGCACTCCATCCCCATGTTGCCGCGCGCGTTGCGTGTGCCGACTCACTCGAACAAGGAGAGAAACAGATGAACAACGGCCAAGAAACCTGTGCAACGCGACGTGACGGCAACTTGCATGCGGGGTTCATAGAGTAGTACGTACTGTACGTTCGAGCAAGGATTTGGGTGGACAGGGAGCGAACACCACTCTCCATATATTGCCAAGAGCGACTTGAGCAAAACAAAGGAAACTGCTTACATAGACCCTGACGGATGCATGGGAAATTTTGTCACGGGACTTGCACTTTTTGCGCACTCAACCTTTGAATATTGTTATCTGCTTGTGCGTATGCATGCATGTTGCATGCCGGTATGTTGCCTTCGATATGTTTTCTATGCACATCTTGTTTACAAACGAAAATATATCCCCACAGCACACACAAGCTTTGTACTACTATTTTCGTAGTGCTTGATCGCGCCTTGGGGCCTATGAACAAATATCGTACCCTATTTTTATTTTTAGCTTTGCGCAGCCATTGCGTTTATGGTACAGCCCGGCCATTCTGAACAAGCAACTAGCCGGTGGATGTGCATGCGACAGCTGCATCAGCCTGCAGGTACATCCAAGAACGGATTGAAGAAAAGACGCGACGTCCGGATGAGCTCAAGCAAACCAATTAAGATGACAATACGATCAGGGTAGAGATACCGGCCAGGCCAATAATAATGTGTGACCGAATGAACTGGACACATATGAAGTCTGAAAGAAAAAAGCAACGTCCCGATGAGCTCAAACAAATTAGTTTAAGATAACAGTACGATCAGTGACACTGCCGCACCGAGCCTTGGCTTGACGAGAGACCGGCCTGGGCGCCAATGACGCGCCTGGATGAACTGGACATGCATAACCTGACGCGCCATGGCCGACCCATCGTGTCATGGATGCGGCAAGGCACTGTACGTACTACGCCATACATTTGGGACACTGCTTCTTCCTCGCTGTCAGCGTGCTTGGTGCTAGCTGCACGCATGGCCGGCGTATCCCTCACCGAGTGTTGTACCCCGTCTCGATTTTATTTAAGCTGCTGCTTATCTGCATGCTGGTCGAATTCGTCAGCATGAATAAACATGGGCTGGGTTCGGTTGAATAAATAAGGTTCCTCTTCTTTCTTTCTTCTTGTGGCTGAACCACGTCCATGTCATACATATGCACATGCACATGGCATGTACCACAACATTCCTGTACAAAAAGAAAAGCATGCGCGACATTTCATCTGGCTAAAAGAACATCAGTCGTCAATGAGGGAGCAAAAAATAAAAAATGCACCAGCCGGGAATCGAACCCGGGTCTGTACCGTGGCAGGGTACTATTCTACCACTAGACCACTGGTGCTATATCATTTTCTGGCTCCTATATCATTCATTTGGTTCTCTCACAGTCTCAGTGGAGCGTACTCCATCGTTCTCCAACATGCTGCGCGCATTGCGTGCCGACCCACTCGAGCGAGAAGAGACACGGTAAAAAGGCTTTTCCGATAAACAGACAACAGATAAGCTACGACCTTTATGTGGGAATGGTGAAATGTGAGGAACAAGACCAATGTTGGAGAATGCGTTCCAAAACCCCAAATCGTTTGCCACAAAGTGAAAAAGGCTAGGAGTGGATTTCTTGACG
The DNA here is from genome assembly GCA_000582825.1 of Hordeum pubiflorum. Taxonomy (NCBI): domain Eukaryota; kingdom Viridiplantae; phylum Streptophyta; class Magnoliopsida; order Poales; family Poaceae; genus Hordeum; species Hordeum pubiflorum. The sequence continues at coordinate 2,687 of CBMN010042182.1, forward strand.
CTGAAGGTACCACCCAAACCACCTGACCTTAGCAGCCGGGTTAAACGACCTGAAAACTATGTGAAAGTGAACTTTGATGGGGGTTTTATGCAGATCAATGGTACTCCAGGATGGGATTATGTCATTCGGGATTAGGAGGGGCGTTTTCGTTGCTGCTGGCACGGGCAATTCAATGCATTAGAGGTCTCCTCTGCATTCTGATGCGGTAGCTTGTCTTGCTGCTATTGATGGAGCCATCAAGATGGGCGCAAACAAAATCGTCTTTGAGTCTGATGCTTCACTCTTAGTGCAGGCGCTCAATAGCTATGAGTATGACAAGTCGACAGTTGGTATGCCCGTGAAAGAAACTAGGAGCTTAAGTATTTTAAACTTTGTTTCATTTCAGTTCTCTTTTAGCCAAGTGGCCTGTAGCAGCACTGCAGCTCATGACCTGGCAAAGTTAGTGAGAGTCATGTGTGAGATACTCGTTTTGGGACGTTTGATGCTCCTCTTTGTATTCTGAACCTGATTGCCAGCGACCTGGCTGAAGCTTAATGGAATGCTATTTTGCATCGAGAAAAATAACGTCCAAGAAACTTGTGCGACACGATCGACTGCAACTTGCACGCGGGGTTCATATGGTAGTATTGCCAGGCTCACTTAGATAGATCATCCACATTATCGAGTAGTAGCTCGCTAGCCAAACTGGTTGAATAAATCCCGGGTAACTGTTTCCAGCCGACTGCACCCAGAGGCCATAAGTGTCTGCGCGTTCACATGCTGCAGTGATGACCACATATGGATTGAAGTCGTAGCCCCGTGGATAACCGGCAAAAAAATAGGAGTAGATGATATGTTATAAATGCAGTCATTCCGGCAATTTCATATTGCCGAGAGAATGGCACAAACACCCAACTAATTTCCAAACAAATTTGAAATACTCGCTGGCGGTGTTAAATTGTAAGTAACATGAACAAGCAGCTATTTCAAGGTAGTAAACGAATATGACAATAATAAATGGTGAATTGTCTCCTCCTGGTCACAAAAACATTTCTTCCTACCATTTCAGTTACACTTAGTAATGTCATATTTGGTAAGAACTACCTCCCTTTGTAAAACCACATGAAAACTTTGATCTGGGATGTAATCTTTGTTTTTCAAATACTCCCTTCATCTCAGTTTACAAGTCTTGCACGTGTATCTAGGTCGTCAATTTGACCAACTTAATAAGAGGCATATATTATAAAAAATATATCATTAGAAACTTTGGATGTTCTATTTTCTAATGACATACTTTTTATATTAAACAATTTATTTTATATAAGTCAAATTGATGACCTAGATACACGTGTAAGACTTATAAACTGAGACGGAGGGAGTATGTCTTCTACGAAAAAATTGGACCAGAATCCATAAGATACGCATACATCGACTTAACAGTGAAGACACCACTATTGGTTAACCTCCACGGGAATGAATCAGGCATGTGAGTTAGATTAATCTACATCAATCTAGAAAGCAAATGGATCCACTTAGTCCAGTTGTCACCCACTAAAGCCCTCCGAAATTGGATGTTCAACGGACAAGCCCAAGAACACAAGCCACTGAATCCTCTTTTTTAGCATAATATTATATAAGGTTGGGTATTGTAAGGCTAATGGAGTGTCACCCAACCGGGTATCTTTCCGAAAACTTGTCAATTGGCCATCACCAACCTTAATGGAACCTCTCATAAAAAAATATGACTTGACCTTCATCAAGACCCTCCAAATGGTGAATCGGTAGGCTTAGCATCTACTTGGGATACCAATTTTGGAGTTTAGGTATATGTTGTGCAGCAATTCTTGACTTCTTGTTAAACACGTTCCTCGTTAAGTAACTTATACAACCATTTGCTGGGTAAGCATTTTTTATTTATTTCGAGGTTCTCAATGTCCAGCCCACCTTGATTCTTAGCCCTATAGAAAATGTTCCATTTAGCAAGTTTGTATTTCCACTTCTACTCCTCACATTGCCAAAAGAACTTAGATTGATAGAAGTCTAGCGTTTTCAACACCCCTTTAGGTATCTCAAAAAAAGATAGCATGGACATTGATGGTAGACTAGTAAGGACAACTTTGATGAGGGTAAGTCGTCCTCCGTATGAAAAAGGTTTAGTCTTCCAACTGTTGAGCTTCTTTTCGAAACGGTCTTCAATAGTCTTTTATTCCTTATTGGTTAGCTTATGTTGATGAATGAGAATCCTAAGGTACATAAATGGAAGGGATACCACTTCATAGTCATACAATAGCATATACTGACTTTCCTCTTTGGCCTTGCCAAAATAGAAGAGCTCGATTTTGTGAAGATTAATTTTAAGACCCAAAAATTGTTCGGAAAGACATAATGTCAACTTCATATTAATTGTCTTTTGAAGGTCATGTTCCATAAAATTGATAGTGTCATGCATATTAATTGTCTTCAACCAGATGTGGGATAAGGCTGAAAAACCGTTCATGGGAAGGGCTAGTTGAAGAAAAGACCATTTTACGTCGTTGTAGGTCTTTCCAAAATCGACCTTAAAGATAACCCCATCGATTTTCTTAGTGTGGGGCTCATGGATCGTCTCATGAAGAACCACCACTCCCTCAAGAATATTGCGACCAGGCATAAAGGCAGTCCGCGTTGGACGCACAGCCGGATGAGCGATAGCGGACAATCAATCAGTGCACTCCTTTGTGGAGATTTTAAAGCCAACATTCAGCAAGGAGATGGGTCTAAATTTCTCAATCCGCACGTCATCCACTTTCTTGGGTAAAAGTGTGGTAATTCCATAGTTGAGACGAAATGACAAAAGATCAACATTGTATAAGTCCACAAACAATAGAAGAAGATCACCCTTAATGATTCCCCAACATTTCTGATAGAACTCAGTACAGAACCCATCAGGACCCAATACTTTATTACGCTCCATCTGAGATATGGCCTAAGAAAGCTCCTTTTTCCATAAAAGGTGTTTTCAACACAACATTTCCCTCCACGAAGAGTTAAGGTATATTATCAATGACCTCTTCCACTAGGGAAACAAAATTGGATTGAGAAGAAGCAAAGAGACACTTATAGAAGTTAGTTATGTAAGCTTTTAGATGGTCATAACCCACAATGGTCCCCTCATCTTGTTCAAACTGAAAGATTATTTTTTTATGGTTTCCATTTGCAAGCAAATGAAAGAACTTTGTATTATTACATCATTGTCGGATAGATTTTACTTTAACCTGTCGAGCCCATTTGATATCCACCTCACACAAAAGCCTGGCCAAGAATTCGTCTGCCTCTCGCTTGGCATCAATATCTGTCTCGGAGAAGGGGGGGGGGGTCGAATTCTGCCTTAATGTCCAACACATTAACAATTAAGAGAAGGCTATATTTCCTTCTTGTGCTCGTTACTAATACGCTTGGCCCTACCCCGGAGAAATTTTCTAAGGTGTCGAATCTTGAATTGTCATTTCTCAATGTTACTAGATCCTCTAGTCTCATTTAACCATTCGTGAGCTACAATATCAAGAGAACCTTTCATCTCAAACAAAGATGTTTGAAAGGAAAATGCGGCCTTGTTTTCCGGATGAGCTACCTCACTGGAATCTGAGGGAAGAGGAGTGTGGTATATGCTTCTGTGGAGAGCACAAACAATCACTAGAGGAAAATTCTGCTCCCACTCGACACTCATCAACACTCGATCCAACAATTCATTAGTTGGCTAGGGCAAATTGTTAGCCTAGATGAACTGATGACTCGATAAAGCTACATCTCTCATGTCCAAGCTCTCAATAATGCCATTGAACATAAATGGCCACCCCACATCGAAATTACTGTTATTCTTCTCTTCCTACCTCTGAATAATGTTAAAATTGCGACCCATGAGCATGGGAAGAGATTCCGAACCACAAAGTCAAACAAGCTCAACAAGGAAGTAGGGTTTAAACTCAGGCTGCGCAACCACGTAAATAGTCACCAGATCCCATAAAAAGCCATCAACTTTCGAAGAACATGAAACTTGACCACAAAGTCACCTCTGTATTGAAATCCTCAAGTTTATAATTATTTATACCTAGCAAAATTCCTCTAGATCTCCCCCTTCAGGGTAAGCAAAACCATGGATTATCAAGACAACTACATAAGTAGTCCCGAAAAGGCGTGATAAGATTGGACCAGCCAGCCTCAAGCGATGAAGTACAAATTCTGCTCTCTAGAAGTATCTGAAAGAAACTTTCTTTTGGCCAAGTCTCGAAAACCTTTACTATTCCAAAAGATTCCTCTCATTTGTCATGACTTTTTTTAACTTATTACGATTACTATGACACACAACAGAAGTACAGGCCAATGAGGACAAGGCTCATTTGTTCTTCACCTACCCGGACACTGGAAGCATATATGGTCTGCTCACGGTTGTAGCCAAACTTCTCACCGATCGGCATCCTCTACGGCAGCCCACTGCCCAAAGGACTACATGGGTCGGTTTGGCCTTTATGCTCCTCCTAATCCTATGGAAAATTTGGTATTCCAGAAACTCCAAAGTTTTTAAAGCCATTGAGGTCTCCTCTAATGTTGTACTTCCTTCATGAAGTAATATAAGAGCGTTTAGATCATTAAAATAGTGATCTAAATGCTTTTATATTTTTTTACAGAGAAAGTAATGTCTAATATCGTGTTCGACCTCACCCTGTGGTCTCACCGCCTAAACCAGGCCAAGCTCAAGGAACATGCCAGTTTGTGGCGTGAGTTCTTGTCTTCTAATTGTCTTAACTCTTATAAAAACAGATTTCTTAAATATAATCAGGTGGGAGTCCCCGGCGACAAGTTAAAAAAAAATATAGTACCCCATCCGTTTTTATTTATTTTGTGTATTAACTTTGGTCAAAGTCAAGCTTATAAACTTTGATAAAGTTTATAGATAAAAATATTAACATAGACAATAACAAATCAATACCGTTAGATTCATTATTAAATGTACTTTCACACCATATAAATTTATTATGGTAAATATTTATATTGTTTTTTATAAACTTGATCAATTTACGAAGTTTGATTCAGTCAAATCTATCATGCAAGGTAAATAAAAACGGAGACAGTATTTCAACAGTCAAATTGAGGACCTAGAACCACAAAGATGCCGGATAGAAGGAGCACAACTTTAGGCATACCACAGAAGACTCTTATACGGTATACATCAGAACATGTGTCATTCAACAGCTAACAGTGCCCGTTTTACAGCCTGACAAGGGGCTATATAGCCTGAAACAACGAACAGATCTCTCTCCAGCGACATAAAGGAGGCCAACGGTTCCACGGAAGTCTTTCCCGCTACAGAGTTCAGACGACACCAAGACCAGGACACGGTGGGGAATCACTGTCGACACTTGCATAGATAGACACTGCAGGGTGGATAGATGTAGAATGAAATGGAACTAGGCTGTGCCTGTTGGGCTATTTGGGATGAGATAACCCGTCTTCTCAGACAGCACATCCATGCCGTCTACGTTAACCGGCTCGTCGTTCTCCTCGCTGAGTCCTTTGTTCAGCAGCTCCTCCCAGAAATTATCATGGAACAGCCCCGGGACTCTGTTCTGCTGTGCTACTTCACAGGTACCGAGACCAAAATCCTGTGGCTCCGTTACGCCGTTAGCGTCGATACCTGAGCCGTCGAGATCAGATGGAATGCCGTCAACAAGGAGCTCCACTGAGCCTTCCAGGTCGGGTGGGATCCCGTCAGCAAGGAGTGCCACTGAGCCTTCCAGGTCGGGCGGGATCCCGTCAGCAAGGAGTTCCACCGAGCCTTCCAGGTCAGGTGGGATCCCGTCAACAAGGAGTTCCACCGGCACCGACACATCGGCAAGAAGTTCCACTGACCCATGAGAACCAAACACAACAGGCGACTCTTGCTCCAGGCTGCTGCTACTAGCACCCACGTCATAAGCTTCAGGTCCTCCGTCGATGCGGCGCCTCCTTTTCTTCGAGATGGCGTCATGGAGCTCCTTCCTCATCCCATTCCGGGAAATCAGTTGCTTTAAGAATTCAGGGTTCCGCAGCACCCGCGCCATGAATGACGTCATCTGCTGCTGCTTCTGCTCGGTTCCACATAGCCTATCCTCCATGGCTTTCAGATGCGCCTTCGTGTTCTGCTGTTCCTGCCTTAGTTTCACCACTTCTGCCATCAACAGTTGCTTGTCCCTTTTCAGCCGGTCGATCTCTGCATCATTTCCGAAGTGCCCCACCTCAAGGTAAGATCCAAGGGACTGCTGATTTGAAGCAGTATGAGCGGGAGGTTTTCGACGCCTGATGTTCTTCAGAAGGTGCCTCTGTCCCCGTAGGAAACCCTCATTGGCAAACTCCCATCGGTCAGGATCCACCTTTCTGAAGCCCTGAGAAGCCAACAAACAACATACCAGGGAAAAGTTACTTCCAGGAGACTTCAAATGCAAGTTTGTATCAAGATGTTAATTCTTGCTCAACATGAAACAAACAAGACATTATAATTACATTTACTTCTTTTCAGATCATAAACCTCATCAGCACCAACAGATAGAACTGCAACAGGGTATCTTCCGGTAGCCCCTTTATAACGTGTTTAGATTCATTTGCATCATTTCAGTTGTATCTTCACTACATTGTTTCAAAACTCCTCTTTAATCTTCATCCTTTATTCCTTTTATTAAGGGATTTTTTTTGAAAATATAGTCAAAATAAAATAACTGTCGACTCTTATAGAAGAATAAAAGATGTACCAAGAAGATATTGAACTCATTTTCGAATACAACCTTTATTCGGTGGCAAAAGTTCAAAAAATGAGAGGAGGAATGCACATTAATGACTAAAAGGGAGAACAGGTAACAGCAGTACTCCACAGGGAAATATGAAGTGGGGCACGTATGCAGGTTTCGTTATCCTGGTTCAAACTGCTTATTGTTGCAAAATTCGGCCAATGTGCAACTAGCCTCGCTTTACCTGATGGTAAGTGAATTTACTCATAAATATAACACTAGCAGGGTACAGAAAAATGAAATGCGAACACACAGAGTTAACATTTTGCTCACCAGGATGTTGTTTTCCCTTTTATGATAACATGAGCAAAAAGTACCTTAGGAAAGTAATTCATGATAAACAGTTAAAATACAGCTTTTACTTATATCTGAACGAAGGTTTATTTAACTAGAGTTTGTCAATATGCTGCTTTATATTAACTTAAGTTTTTCTGCTTGGGATTCCCTATGCTTCTCAACACAATAATATGTATTCATATTCACTTTTGGGAGTTAGCTCTGCTTGTTCTAGTATAATACCAAGTTGTTCTAAAGTAGTACTCCCTCTGTAAAGAAATATAAGAGCGTTTAGATCACTAGAGTAGTGATCTAAACGCTCTTATATTTGTTTATGGAGGGAGTACATACAAAACATATAATCATAAAGAACGAGAGCTGATATCCACACTATGCACGCGACTAGTTTTTTTTTAGAAACACAATACAAATGCAGAAACTCACATACACACGCACACTTACCCCTATGAAAGCACACTCACACAACCTACCCCTATGAGCACCACCGAGAGATCGAGCCGGCAAATCTTCAGATTGACCAAGTCACCATAGGCGGCTCGTAATAAATCGCCAGGAAGCGTGGAATAAATCCAGGAAAATGCGAGCACCCGTGCCAAGTCTAGGACTTGAATCCGGGTAGGCTGGTTCCATCACAAGGAACCTAACCATCTACGCTGACTAGTTAATACTCCCTCCATGTCACAAATAAGTGAGGTTTAAAGAAACACGGTCTTCAAAATGTAACTTTGACCAGTAATTTATAATGCAATATATGTACATAACTTCTTATAAAAAATCTACAAATACTTTTCGAGACAAATATACACACATGAATTTCTATTTTCACTAAAATGATATTTTAGTCAAAGTTATATTACTTTGACCTATATGTCTAAAACGTCACTTATTTATGACATGGAGGGAGTAACATACACCAATCTTCAACCTCCAGTTAATTTATTTTTAAGCACTTCACCAAATTGGCAAAAAAGGGAGGGAGGGTGCAAACGTAACCACTGCATAGTGGAAGCAGGTAACAGCACAGTGCAACAGCCATATGAATTATGAAGATAAGCATTTGATAAGTGACATATGACCTAAGATGGCACCATGCACATGCTCACAAAGAAGTCCAAACAATGTGGCACACCATGAACATATTACAACTGCTGTTAATTCGGGAAGAGGCAGCTCTAATATGAAGGCATGAAGTACACAATTGTACAACACATGCAAGAAAATGTTGCGGTTTATTATCTTACGAAAAATTATCTGAAAAAAATCTGACACTAACAGGGTAAGGCTAAAATGCATGTGAAACAGACAGAATAAACTTTCCTCGACAACTTATTTTCTCGTAATGATGACATAAGGTTTATCCAGCAGATCCAGCCCAACAGGTAAAGTTTTGTGAATGTGTTGGCTTCTTCTTGACTGAAGTTTATCAGCCAGGGATTCCCATGCACTTCTCTAAATATGGTGTATTTGGATGTATACCATTCCTACGAATTTCTGGGATTTAGCTCTGCCTGTTTAGTGTAGCACCACAAATTCTGAAGTACAAAATGTCCTAATCATAAAGAACAAGAGGTGATATCTCCACTGTCGAACCAATAAAATTAATAATATTCTGCAGTTGTAATTGACTCTTTTTCTGTACTTGTCTTCACCAAAATTCGCAACACAATCTCAATGGCTACATTGGACCAATTTCAGGTAACAGTCTCACAGCATTGCATTTGGGAGGTTCAAGAAGATGCAGAAAAAAACAGCTACATTCACACAAATCAGCTGCATTGCAAATTCGCAAGAGGAATCAAGGGAATCAGGCTTGGTGGCTTACATAGGTGTTGAGCTGCCTGACGAAGCTGGAGAAGTTGCTGTGCTTGAAGTGCCTGGGCAGCAGCACCGTGGCGAAGGCGTGCGGATCCCACACCACGAAGCTGTTGTTGCCGGCGCTCCACGACACGGCGCTGTCCGTGTTCGGGTCATCGACCATGTCGTAGGTCTTCGTCAGGAACGGCGGCGGCCCGGCGTCGTGCAGTCCCTCCATCGGCCTTGGCGCCGCCCCGACCCCCGGCGAACCGCCTCTCCCGTGGACACCCTCCTCCCCCTCCTCCTTGACCAGACTCGGCACTGGGTCCTCCATGCCCCCGAACCCCAAGAACCCTAACCACACTACCCAGCAAGAAGCTGCCCTGCTGCGCAGGGAACGCGCCGGAAGCCCTGGCCCGGCGAGAAGGTGGGTGAGGTGGGCACGGGGAGGGGAGGGGACAAGATAAGGCGGGGGAAATCGCGCTACGGACACGTCGAAATCATATCGCTCCCACCCGCCGGAAGCGCACGCGAAAGCAGCTGAAAGATTGCTGGGGACCAGACGGAGACGGAGACGGAGGGAAGCGGGGCTGCAGACGGGGCCCTGATGGGGGAGTTTGCGGCGGAGCTCCCGCCGGGATGGGATCGGCGGCTGGAGTGGCGGCGAGGGGAGGAGGGGCGATGGGGAGCGGAGAGGAGAAGAGAGAAAGATTGCTATTTTGGGAATGGAGGAGGGGTTTGGAGGAGGGTGAACGGTGCGGGTCGGGCACGTGTCGGGACCTGGGCTCGACGCGGGCCTCGCATGGGCCGGGGCGACAAGTGTCGGTGTGTCTGGCTTTGCAGCTGTGTGCGCCCTCTGCTTGCGGTAAGCGGCGCGAGTCCCGACGTCACGCTGTGGGACCACGTACTGGGTTAGTGTCTTTTTTTTCAATCAACACGAAGAGAGCTCCCGGCTCCCCTCCTCCAGCCGTCCGAGGCAAATATACGTGGTCTTTCTCCGTTTTTTTTGTCATGCGTCTAAGAGCATCTACAATCAGACCCTTCAAATCCGTCTTAAACGTCCGGGCAAGCCGTTCGGTTACTGATCGGTCACGAAAATGCGACCCAGAAGGGCCTCTCAAATCGGCCTCAAACGCCCGGGGTGACCAGCACCCCCCATATCCAGCTCAAATATAAGCGGATATGGGGCGTCCCGGCGCGCCTGCCACGCCCGCCACGCCCGTCACGTCGGCCTGACGATGGGGTCCCACGCGGACTCGTTCGAAAATCCGACGGTCCGAAGCTCGTCTCCTCCGTCGGACCAATGTAGCNNNGTGGCGCCGCTCCGGCGGGACGCGTACTCCCTAGCCCGACTATTTAAGCCGACCGTCGGGTCCGAAACCCTACCCATCCACCATTTCCTCCCCCCGTCCGTCGTCGTCGTCACTTTCCACTCCCCGTCCGCCGCCCTCGTCCCCTAGCCCGGCTATTTAGCCATCCCTCCCCCACCCCCTCGCCGCCGACACTTTCTAACGCCGGAGCGTCGGCTGCAGCTCCTTGAGCAGGTCCGAGCAAGGCGCGAAGCCCGGATCGCCGTGGGGCTACCTCCGAATGTAGTGGATCCGGAGGAGGAGTTGGAGGAGGAGGATGAGAAGGAGGTTGAGGAGGAGGAGGAGGAGGTTGAGGAGGAGGAGGATGTAGGGGACCCCGGGGACACGGATCTACAGGCGGAGTAGGAGGCCATCCTCGACTCCATCCGTTCGGAGTCGGATGCGGAGGCCGTACGGCGTCGTCGGCAGGAGATGGGGGCGGAGCAGGCCGTGGAGGAGGCGGAGATGCTCGCCTACATGGATGAGCTCGAGGAGGAGGAGGAGGATGAGGAGCCAGAGCCCTCCAACGTGCCCGTCTACCAGCCGCCCGACACCGATGTCGTGGACATCTCCAACGATGAAAACTAGGATAGTACGTAGTGTGTA
>CBMN010042189.1:41-12662 GCA_000582825.1 Hordeum pubiflorum
CTAGGGCATATCTCCTACACATACATGATCCCTCATACGTATAGGCTGGTTGGGAGAGTTGGCTCGAACAAAGTTGGTGGCTAGCACTCAGATCAACATTCCTGCTTGTTCTGGCGTCTGAACCATCTCCCCTTTTGTATATAGTGTCCTTTTCCACCAAATGAACCACGTGGTCACCAAAATGAGCTGGGGCATAGGAATGTTGTGCCTTACCTCATGCGATTGGATCAGACTATCCAAGTTAACTGAACAATAATGGTCCAGACGAACCACCCTGTCAATCACGTGTAGCAGCCCTAGTTCCTTCCAAATTGCAGATGCTCAGGCACATGTCAACAAACAGTGTTGGATATCTTCTAGCCCAACGCTACAGACTGGATATTGCGGGATTAATGGCATGTGTGTATTAGCAAGAACACCATAGCATGGTAATACCCCTTTTAAAACTTTCCAGCCAAAGTGTTTGATCTTCCCAGGGAACCGCAACTGCCAAAGTTCTTTCAAAACTCCATTTAAGTTAGCACTCCCAGGGCCCGTCCGACTCAAATGACATCCAAATTGGTGCTCAAACTCGACATGATATGTTGAACACACAAACCTTGTATGGTTCCATGCTACAAAATCTTCCATGGCCTCCACATGAAGAGGGATTTGTAAAATTCTGAGAACATTAACGGATGAAAACACGCTATGAATAAGTGCCTCATCCCATTGTCCAGTGCAGGGATCAATTATCTCTTCAAGTTTTGTTAACATCACGCCACCTCTAGGGGTAATGGGCCTTCTGGTCACACTAGATGGTATCCATGGGTCTTCCCAAATATTGATGTGTGAACCAGAACCCACACGCCATATACATCCCCTCTTGAAGGTTTGGATACCTGCTACAATACTTTGCCAAGTAAACGATAACCCTTTCTTTGGACCAGCTTTCAGAATGTCTCCATTGGGGTAGTATTTCGCACTCAAAAATTCGTGCACACATAGAATTAGGATTCTGGAGTAGTCGCCAACACTGTTTCGCTAACATAGCAAGATTAAGATGTGAAGATCTCTAAACCCCACGCCACCTTTTTTCTTTGGTACACACATTTTCCACCAAGCGAACCAATGCATTTTCCTCTTCTCCTCCCCATCACCCCACCAAAAACTAGAAATTTCATCGGTGATTGATTTGCATATCCCCTTTGGCAACTTAAAGACAGACATAGCATATGAGGGAATTGCCTGTGCTACTGACTTCAAAAGAATTTCTTTCCCTTGTATTGAGAGGGTCTCTTTCCATCCATTCAACCGCTCGCATACCATGTCTATTAAGTGTTGGAAACGGTCACTATGGTCAACGCCCACCATAGTTGGTAGACCGAGGTATTTATCTGACAGAGCTTCAGTTAATATATCCAGAATTCTACAAACACTTTCCCTCATTAACTCTGGTATTAGGGCTGGAAAAAAACTCGATTTTGGAGTACTCACACGTTGTCCTGAGCTACCACAGTACATGTCCTGAACCCTCTTTAGAGTGTTTGCATTATGATTAGTAGATTTCATCAAAATCTAGGAATCGTCCGCAAACAGAAGATGAGAAATAGAAGGAGCATCTCTGGATACTTTTATACCTTCAATTTCACCTATTTCTTCCTCCAAAGACAGCATGCTCGATAGTCCTTCTGAGCATATCAAAAACAAATATGGAGATAAGGGGTCCCCTGTCTCAAGCCTCTCATTGGTGTGAATTCCTCTGTTTCAGTATCATTGAATCTGATTCTATAGCTTATCGAGGAAACACACTCCATTATAAGCTCAATCGATTGCGAGTGAAACCCCATCTTTGTCATCATCTTATGCAGGAATCCCCATTCTACCCTACCATAAGCTTTCAAAATATCCAACTTAACTGCACAGATTCCATTAGAGCCATGGGACTTCTTATTTATTGCATGAAAGCACTCATAAGCTACTAGTAGATTGTCAGTAATTAAACTGCCTGGTACAAAGGCACTCTTGGTGGGGGGAATTACCTGAGGCAAGATTTTCTTGAGTCTGTTGGCCAGCATCTTCGAGATTATCTTATAAACCACATTACATAAACTGATGGGTCTGAACCGATTTATTACCTCAAGGTTGTCCACCTTCGGGATTAGCACCACGTTTGTGGAATTCCACCCGTCCAAGATCTTTTTATTGTTGATTGCTTCCAGTACTTCCTTAGTGAGTTCATCGCCTACAATGTGCTAGAAGCGTTTAAAGAATATCGCATGGAGACCATCCGAGACTGGTGCCTTCAGATCTCCTATTTGGAACAAAGCCTTCGTTACTTCCTCTTTGGAGTAAGCTGCAGTTAACAGTGTGTTCATCTGCACCGTCACCACCGGCTTAACAAAGTTCAACAAGTCATCATCAATAATTCCTGCATCGGTACTAAAAAGACTCTAGAAGTAATCATAAATCAAGGGCTTGAGGTTATCATTACCCTCAACCCAGCCATTATTATTATTCTTTAGTTTCTTAATTAAGTTACGACGCCTATGAGCCGAGGCAAACTGATTAAAAAACTTTGTGTTACGGTCGCCCCATCGCAGCCAGTTCGCATGGCCGCGCTGAGCCTAGTATACCTCCTCTTCCTCTAAGAGATTCTCAATCAGCAGTGAAACTTCTTGTTGCTTCTCCTTAACCTCTGAACTATAAGGCTCGCTCATAAGCTTATCAAGCTCCTGCCAAGCTGAGCGAGGCCGGTACCGCAGCCCCTTCACGATCTTGCGATCCCACGTGTGCAGTTCCTTCTTAACAGCGGCTAGTTTATCGTTGGCCCTGGGGCAGAGCCCTCGGGTAACCGCCTTTAACCATCCGTTTTAATCAGTTACTCCACTGATTCTTTAGCTAACCATCTTGCCTCAAACTTACGCCCGGAACTAGGCCGCGACGTTGTTGCTCCTGCCAAATATTTTGCATCCAAGCATATCGGACGATGGTCCGATTTGCCCATTTCTAGGTTACTCAATCCACACAATGGGTGCATATCCATCTAGTTTGCATTCGAAACATCACGGTCCAACCGTTACCTTAGTCCTCCCCGGAAGAAGGTGAATTTATCCCTGTGATAGCCAATGTCTTCCATGGAACAGTCCACAAGCATATCATGGAATGCTTGCATCTGAGATTGTTGACGAGGGGATCCTCCCTCTTTTTTCGTCGAGAATAAGATCTCGTTAAAGTCACCAATCGCCACCCACATGAGAGTGGACTGGGCATGGAGATCACGCAAGAGCTGGTATGTTCTCTCCTAGTTGTCCCAACTTGGCTCCCCATATACTCTTGTTAGCCTCCACATTTTACCATCTCTTTCCTCCACCGACATGTCAATGCAATTAAAGGTAGTAGCCCGGGAGTAGATCATCACCTCCTTCTTCCAGACTAATAACAAACCACCTTTCCTGCCATCGAGACATGGCACCATGATCATATGATCCATTCCCATCTTTCTCATTAGAGCCTCCGCCTTAACTTCATCCGGGTGCGTCTCATACAGAAAAAACGCATCTGCATTATGTCACCTCTGGATGTCCAGGAGCGAGCGAACTATTGGGGCACCGAGAAGGCCCCGATAGTTCTAGCTTATGAGCTTCACTGGGTCCGGCCACCCTCCTCTGAGGAGGATGCCACTGTGCCTGAAGCTACTGCTTTAAGTCTCTTGTTATCATGGATTTTTTTGTGGAGTACCCATCTGCGATTTATCAACTTGCTCTTCACTCGCACCCTCCAGAAGGAGGATCTTATTTGTAACAAAACCTATAGGGGGTGTGGCCGTATGATCAACTGAGCTATTTATCAATCCTTCCTACGAAATCAGTCGTTTTCTCACACTCTGACCCATCATGTTCCCTAGCTGCATGTTTTTGTACCCCAGGTCCATGTCCTCCTCATCCTTGGGGTGGCTATCCCCTGGTTTCTCCATGCCACGGCCTTCTCCATATCCTCTCCCAACAGTCGCACCCCCATGGGGAGGACCCATGCCCGCAGCTCCACGGCCTCTTGTTTCACACCCTCTATCGAAATTTCCTCCTGAGCCTTTCTGCTGACCCCGTCCAGTACCTGATCCGCCAGCAGAATCATCAAAGTTGACAAGGCACCAGTCACCCTATTCACAATCTTCAGCTTTATGAATGCCATCTCCACATTCTGTCACCAGATGCCCCACCAGCCCACAAAAGTCACACAAGTCTGGCAGTTTCTCGTACTCTACTGGATACTTCTTACACTCCTTCAAAGTTAGGGGAACAAATCGAACCAGTGGGGTGTCCAGCATCAGATGAACACGGGAACGCAAGTACTTAGTGGGATTGATGCATCCTTCATCGACTATCACCTTAATAAGTGGGGTTCCCACTTTCCTTGCCATCTTTTCCGCTATCTCCTTCTTCTTCGTTAGGCCATCAGGGATGCCTACAATGCGCGCCCACACTGGGAAGCGGTCGAGCTTATACTCATCCACATTTGTCAGCCCATCATACTCTTCCATGATGACGATAACATTTCGGAAAATCCATGGGCCACCACTCATGACCTTGTTCTAGTCGCCTAAGCACATGAATTGTGCCAAGAAAAGGTTTGGTTTCAT
Source organism: Hordeum pubiflorum (assembly GCA_000582825.1). NCBI lineage: Eukaryota > Viridiplantae > Streptophyta > Magnoliopsida > Poales > Poaceae > Hordeum > Hordeum pubiflorum. The sequence goes on from CBMN010042189.1 coordinate 4,660, forward strand.
TGCCTTGAAGGTGACACCCTATGCAGGTGTCCATGGGTTTCTCATTTGTTTATATGGTGCAAAATGAGTAAAGGGTTCTTGAGTATGAACCCTAAAGATCGCGATCCATCTAGTTTCCTCGATTAGGTTTTCGATCTCCGTGGAGATTCAAGCCTTGGAATCTGTCCTCCAGAATTGCCTCTGCCCCGATGGGATCTTCCTCACATTCAATCCCCGCTGCCGCGCCGGGCGCCGATGACTTTAGGTCTCCTGTTTCTGCCATGCAATCCCTAGATATCAATCAGAGATGATAGGGGATTAAATCCAGATCAGACTAGCCGATCCAAACGTGAGATTTTCGTGGTTTAGTCGAAAGATTGGGGAACCCTAGTGTGGAGTCGCCAAGGGATGTCGGGGGAACCCTAGCTGGCTAGGGGAAAGTTTGTCGGCCCTAATCCATGTTGTTTGTTTACCTCTATGGTCCATGTACTCAGATGTTGGGAACCTCTATGGCGTTTTAGACGTGGATTTAACAAGATGGCTAGGAAAGGCCGGCTTGTTTTTTTTTGTTGAAATGGAAGCAAAAGATTTGCCTCATCAATTAATTCAGAAGAAGAGAATTGCCGAGTTAATTAACGAAAAATCGGACGAAACTAATACGAACAAATCACGTGTGGACTACTCAGAGCATGCACCCCTATAAATGCATGATCAGCCCGACAACCATGCCCACCACATAATGACCACCAACCCCACACTGCTACATCGCAAAGAAACCCCAAACGAGAGTAACTCGGTCGAAGACCACTAGCACCACCAAATTCTCGGAGACAAGCCAAGCCATAAGGACAACCCAAGAGACTGGTGACCAACCATCAAGTAGTCACGGATGCCTTTCTTGTGGCATTACTCTTCTTGCTCTTGCTCCTAAGAGCCTCCTCCACAATCGTCTTGCCAGATCCAGGGCTAGCCCTCTCCAAACGTGTGAGAAAGCTCTGAATCTCTATCTCGAAGAGAATCTCGTCGACCTTGTCACACATAGAAATCTTCCCATCGGTCATGTGTGAGTGGGTGACTAAAACGTCGGAACCTCCACTTTCCACAAAGTCAAGCGACTTGCTGGGCTCCAAAGGATCAAGCATCAACACACTGACCGCCTCAACATCATCAGCCACGGGTACCATTGCCACGATGGACTCAGGCGTCTCCAGTTACTCACATGATAGAGGCGAATCCCTTCCCTCACTGTTTACAACGACGAATGACGGGCTTGCCGCCAACATCGGCGATGACGTTCTCATGGGCATCACCAAGCCCATCTCCTTTGGAAGCACCATTGACAAAGACGGAGATGGTGCCTCACATAGCTCCTGTAGCCCAGGCATAATCTGCATCACCGGAGTGTCGACCTCGGCGATGTGCCTATCATGAGGAGAGAAGCAACCATAGGTGTCTGCTTCACCCTCGACCACAAAATCAACCTGAAGCTCAGCCAATGTAGGCACATCTAGCATGATTGTGAACCTGCACATAACAACCTCAGCTCTCGCCAAAAAACTCTCAACTCTCGCCAGACAGTCTTGTAGCTCAGCCTGGACAGACTACAGCGACACCTCTACCATGGTAGCATCCTTGGCAGGAGCATGCACTCGGGTGGGCGACGAAGCAGCACGTCGTAGCGGCGTGGACTGGTGGTTGGGGTTTGTTGCACGATAGAACCGAGCAGTGTGGCCGAAATGGAGGCAACTTCTGCACTGAATTGGGTCCCTGCAAGAATGGGCATGATGACCTTTGGAGAGGCACCGAAAGCATCAATCTCTGAGCTATGCTGAAGGAGCCGGCCGATTGTTGCAAGTGGGCTGATGAAAGGCCTTTGAAGATGGCAAACGACGTTGCTTGGTGACTAGGTACCAACGAGTAAAATGCACAGAACCACCACATTAGTGTCATAGCTCTCGGAAAACCACCACTTTACAAAACGTGACACTTTGGATCGCAACAAAGAATTGGCAGTGGCAAAAAACACTGAACGCAAAAGTGAAATGGTTTTGACGTGGCAGATCGCATTCTGGCTGACAGCAGTGGACGGCGTGGCACTAATGGCCGTTAACGGCCGTTGACGCAGCTCGGTCGAAAGCGGCCGACGCGACTCGGTCGGGTCGGAATCGTTTGGGCGCTTTCTCTCTCTGTCTCACTCGCTCTCCATCCCCTCCCCTCCCCCTCCCACCTCTCGAGCGACATGGCGGCGACTCGATCTACAGAAGGCGGACTCGGAAGCATCGACGATGAGGGGAAAGAGCCGGAAGAGCGGATGGGGTCGGATGGCAGCGTGGCAGGTGGCAGCCGCGGTGAAGAGGAGGATTGCTGTGGCAACAACTTGTTCCATTCATCGCCGGCAATAGAGTCATCGACGGGTGCCGCCCTCAGGGTGGTGGAGGACCTAGCCACTGCAAAAGCCCCCCCTACATGAGCTACATTCAAATCTTGAGCTCTCCCATCCACGAATATTGTTGTTTCAGATTTGCAATGCTAGTTGTTTGGTACTGTTAGTTTGGTTCTTATTAATTATTAGTTGTTTGATGCTCCCTACTGAATGTTTACAAATTAATTGAATGTTTATGCCATATGTTTTAATTAATTGATTGAACTACAGAATGTTTCTGAAATATAACTGAATGTTGCTGCCATATGTTTTACTGAATGTTGTTTAGTACTAAATTTTTAGATGTTGAACTAACTAAATGTAGCTGCCCCATTTTTGTACAATTAGGGTTGAAGCCCATATTTGGAATGTGAGTTTCCAATTGTATGGTAGGGATAACCTAGAAAGAACAATGGCCAACTCTAGAATCACATACAACACTTTGTTGGCTATTATGGATTTGGAGGGCTTTGGGAATAGAGATTATATTATTATGTGAAACAAGAGGGAACTTACATAGCTGGTTTAGAGTTACTTGACAACAATGCAATGGTTCAGGAAATGCTGAAAGAGTTTAACCACAACAGATCTGTTAAGTTCATTGCACTTAATGGAGATGCCCGAACCCCACTTGATTTGAACAGAGCTTCACAAATATGTGAGGAGCAGATCCCCATCAGTAACATAGGTGAGCCTATTGTATATGCAGTTGACACCTAGGGTTGTCAGCACACAACAAAGGGTTGCTTCATAAATATGGATATGCAATTGACACCCAGGGGGTTGTCAACACACAATAGAGCAATAACCTACAGAGAAAGGACAAGTCAAGGTTGCCTTCTGATGTTTCAGAGGAAGATGATGATGAAAGTGAAGATGATCAAGAAGAAAGGGGTTTCAGTACTGATTTTATTTGGCCACCTGGGTTTGGTTATGATACTAGACCACTGGGTGTTGATGAAGAAGAGGTTAAGTTGCTTCAGAGATTAGATCAGCTCAAGTTGTAGAGAGAGGATCATTGGTAACCCTAGACACATATGTGGATGAGCTTTACCAGCCCGAGGAAGAGGAAATGGATGAAGAAGAGCATGTGCCTTCTACTCCAAGGAAGATGCCAAAGAGAGTTGGGCCTTCTAGAAGACCTCACCATGAAGAAGAAATTGTTCCTTTTCATGACTGGGTCCCTTCAGATGATGATGATGATATGAACAATGTTAATGACAGTGATTATGATGGAGCTATCAAAAGGAATTTAGTTCTGTGTGGCAAGAGGAAAAGAAGGCAGAAGAAGAAAGATGAGAGGATTTGGTATGATGAGGAACCAGAAAATCCTTATCACCATATGTGAGCATTTTGGTGACTAAACCTTTACAAACAAGGTTGGGGNNNNCTCCACAACTTAATTGGAGGATCCCAACTCCACCACGAAGCTTCACCATAATGGAATGTGGTTCCAAGGTGACCTCTTCCGTCTAGGATGCCCAAACACCCAAGAGTAACAAGATCTGCAAGGGATTAGTGGGGGAATCAAACATATCTTGGTGGAAGTGTAGATCGAGGCCCTTTCCTCCAAACCCTAGAAAATCAACAAGTTTTGATGGCTAGGGAGAGAGAATGGGAAAAAATGAGCTTAGGGGCAACAATGAAGCTTGGAGGAAAAGAGGTAAATATTCTTGGAGAAGAAGACCTCCTTATATAGTGTGGGAACAAATCCAACCGTTATCTGCCTGTAGATACACACAAGCGGTACTACCGCTTGGTACGCTAGAGTGAGACCTCCAGCGGTAGTACATGGTAGGCAGGGCAGTAGTACCGGACCAAGCAGTACTCCCGCACCTACTACCGCTTTACTACCGCCTGTCAGGAACAGGAGAGGCAGGGGCTTGGGCAGCGCAGAAGAAGCCACAATAGAGGGACTGGTAGTACCGCAAGGGAAGGTACTAGCTCTGCAGCAGGCACGGTACTACCGCTTTGTGTAGTACTACCACTCCGGAGGAAATGGTACTACCGCTTAAAGCAGAACACCCACAGTCTAATGCGGCCCCACTACCGCGGATGTGAAAAAGTTCGTGCAGACCCCAGCGGTATGGACCCACACACTGGAGTGCATAAGTACCATAGGAGCCCTACTATCGCAGCCAGGCGCGGTACTACCGCTAGGAACATCGGTACTACCGCTAGGGTGCCACCACAAGCCCCAATCAGATAAAGGTATGGAACTCCAAGTTGCCGGAAGAGAAAGTGGGTGCAAAGAAAATGTGTACGTGTTGATTCCACCCAACCTTTCAGATGCAGACCCCCTCTTAATAGTACGGATTTCCTACGACTCAAATACCACCAAAATAGAATCACCGGAAATAACCGTCTTCACACCATACCACCGAGGGTAGAATAAACCGTCTTGTGCCATATAATGTAATCTCTGAAATACTCAAGGCACATGGTTAGTCTGCAAAACGCATTGTCATCAATCACCAAAACCACTAAGGAAGAAATATGCCCTAACAACGCAGCCCACACACAACATGGACCCACACTTGTGTTGCGCCCTTAGCTACATCTGTTGGCCGGCCGCGCCTACCTGCAACTGTCGCCGCCGCCAAGATCTCCGTAAATTTTGCTCGAGCGGGGGAGAGAGGATGTGAATGAGAGAGGGCCACAGTTAAACCTGGGCAAACACCAGGCAGGGCCGGGTTTTGGGCCGGGCTTGTAAAATCCCGAACTTCATTTCTCAAGCCCGAGCCCGACTCGAAGCCCGAAATACTCTCTGTTTTCAAGCCCGAGCGCGGCCCGAATCAAGCCCGAAGCTCGGCCCGAACGTTGTTTTTCGGTGTACGCATGTGCAAGCCCGGCCCGAGACCGAATGCCCCGCCCGAAATACAAAAAAAGAGAAGCCCGAGCCCGGCCCAAACTACCTTTTGGGCTACAAAACAAGGCCCGAGCCCAACCCAAATGGCATGCCCGACCCGGCCCAGCCTGGGTTTTTTGGGCCGGGCTCGGGCCGGGTCATCGGGCCGGGCTGCCCATGCCCGGGTCTAGCCGAAGTGCACTGATCTTCGATTTACAGCCGTCACCTCGATTTCCAGTCGCCACAGATGGGCTTGAGCGTGACGACACGGAGGTGGCCTGAATGGTGTTGCATAATCTATACCTCGCCATGGACCGTGTCCTCGACATTCTTAGAGAGCGCCTTGCACGCAAACTCCTCATCGCCGACCTTGGTGCGGCAGATTCGAACGGAGCCTAATTTTCCCTGACCGATCTCGTCACTGAGCTCATACTCGGTCTCGAAGCGCTTCTTGCGGCCTACCCGCATGGTTGACACTCGAGGAAGAAGAGGGGCTCGGGTGGTGCCCTTCCTCCGGTGGCAAGCGTGGAAGAGCTGGAGGATTTGGGATGGGAGGAGCGGTGGCGTGAGAGAGACGGACGGGAGATTTGCTTCATGGGGAAGTTTTCTCGCTAAATCACCAAGGGAGATTTCAGCGATGGAGGTGTTACCTCGGGAAGTTTCTCACCCCTTTGCTATCACCCGGTGACAGCGAGACATGCGTGGCACAACCCGAGTTAATCTCCCTCTTCGTACTCCGTCGGTAAACAATGTTTCGAATCCTACATGGACAATGCCAACGTGCACCCTGCATCTTGCTTCTGGAGGATGTAAATTTGGTAATAAACAGAGTTGTTACATACAAAATTGTTGTACCATGAGATATGTCATTAAAAAATAGTTTGATATTGACTTTCTTTTGCTTGGAAAATGTTATCTTGTATCGTCAATTACTTGCATAATCGTATACTTAGTAATAAAAGTTGGACGCCGATAAGTCCCGAACGTTCTTGATTTGTCGATGTCGAATTGATCTTTTTTGTGGCAATTTATACACGTGAGGGATGAGAAATTTAGTTGTTAAGCATGACAATTCCGTCCTCGGTTTGTTTTTGTCAGACAATTGTTGTGTTTGTCAGCTAAATTTTTCATCCTTGCATCAACTAAGGTTGTCATAAAAAATGTTTGATTTACCATGAGCAAGTACCAAACATTTGAGATTTGTCATTTCCATAAAAGTTAGCAGACAACATAGTTCTCTAAGAACTTTTACAAATCTAAAATGTCACCGTCATCTATCTTGGAAGTGAGTATGATCATTTTTAAACCACTTGATCATTTCCAGGTTAAGTGGGTCCGGGTGCACCCTCTGAACCGCCTATTTTGGTTGGCATAACAGTGGTGGTTTTATGATTTTTTGTTAACATATACGCGCACATACATATACCCTTATAAACGCATACCCGCACATCCTACTCTTATGAGCACATTTGAAAGACAGAGTTAGGGCGGGATAGATATCGAGAAAGTCTTTTTCCTCCGAAACTCTCGGACCGCCTCCCCTAGGCAATTAGGGTTTTGAGGGTGGAACACGGCGGCGCACCCTGATCTTCGGTGTGGCGAAGAGATTTGAACCTGCGGATGTCGTCTGTGTCAGGGCAGGGCAGGGGAAGGATCCATTATCACCAAGGGCGGCAATGGCAAAGCTAGCGGAAGCCTTGGGGAAACTAGATATCACCGAGGAAGAGGCCACGCCGCTGGTGCTTGATGATGCGGATGAAGGAGTGCCGGAGAAGTGGATGTTGGCCGGGAAAGTGCTTCATAGAAATCAGATTCACATCCAAACTATCTCCAACGCTCTTCAGCCGGCATGGGGAAACCCTAAAGGTCTAGTTTTCAAACCGGTAGGGGCAAACACGTTCGTGGCTGAGTTTGTGAGCCAGAGAGACCGTGATCGCGTTTGGCAAGGGGCGCCATGGCATGTTAGCAAGAAAGTTGTCATCCTCTTGGAGTTTGATGAATGCATGCGTCCCTCCGAACTGCGCTTTGATAAGCTTCAGATCTGGGCTAGGGTAGTCAATCTATCCTTCAATCTACGCAATGACAAGTGGTGCACTGCGATTGCCAAGCAAATCGATGAGCATGCGATGGATGTGGTTTTTGATCACGCTAATGGTTACTTGCGAGCCAGGGTCACAGTGGAAGTTAACAAGCTGCTGAGACGATGGATCCTAATTGAATCAGCTCGGAGGAAAAGTGTGGATCCTTATGATATTCAGTATGAAAACATCCCACACTTTTGCTTCTCATGTGGCCGACTGGGCCACTCGGATCTACACTGTCCGACCCCGGGAGTTAGAGATGCCAATGGTGATTTGCCCTTTGGAAGGGGGCTGCAGGCTTCGGATGAGCGCAAAAAGGCTAGCTCCAGTGAGAATATGCCCAAAGATAACACTGTTAACCAAAACAATAAGGCTGAGGCAAGAGGTTCAAGCACTGCTGCTGAGAAAAGGAGTGGAGGTAACTTCCCCAGCAAAGAACAGAAATCAAAACAAACGGAAGGGGGTACCGCAAATCAATAAGGTTTACAGGAGGGTTGAAGTACCCTTGCTGACCAACAAGGCTTTTGATACGGTAGCTGGGAACCAAGGCACAAAAGGCACAGAGGACGACCCTTCAGATAATTTCGTCGGTGCTGATGGGGAAAGAGTACTTAAGAAGAACAAACCCACCCCAGTTAATTCGGGGCATTCATGTAGGACCGAAAGTATGTCT
>CBMN010042252.1:0-11376 GCA_000582825.1 Hordeum pubiflorum
ACAGCGACGGCATGTGCTCCGACCTGGGCACCGCCACGCTCCGCAAGGCCAATTGGATCGCCGAGCTCTTCGCGCCATACAACAACAAGGACTACAAGGAACAGTGATTATAATTCATACATCCGGACACATCATATCGTCCTACTTACATTTACTCGACCGCATCAATACATGCGGCGAGTACGTACGGATGGCCGGTAGAATACATTCTTTCAGTAAAAAAAAAACATATATACGTGATTCCATTGGTAGCTAATAATATCGATCGCTAACAAGAATATATGTATACACGTACCTAATAAGATTCGTTATTCTTGTATACTAGTAGTAGTACTACAGTGTGTAAGTCGTTAGGGCTCTGTGATGACTAATAATCAAGGACTAGGTCATGCATGATAATTTATATATCAAGTGTCATGTGAACCGAGGAAGGTTCGGTTAAGGACTCGTGACCTTGATCAAGGAGGTCTTGTCTCGCCCGCGACCACAGGATAGATCGATCTCAGAGGAATATTCCAACTGTCGAGGAGCATGTAGACTGTAGGTAGGTCCTTGTGTGATTACTTATACGGCAGTGTATGATTCATCCTGTATGCCCCCTGTAGTTCATTTTTCCTTTGTCGACGTAACAATTGGATCTATGATCATGCAATAAAATCCTCATTCCATTTAATGCAAATGACATTCTGGTTGGCGTGTGTTTTCTTGGTGCATACGCCGTTAAGTCCTAACGTGGCACAATCAATCAGCTTGATGAGACAACTTCAACTTCACCTTGCACAAGCACACACTTACAACCGTCGAAAGGTTGCACCAAGCAACAAAGCATTGCGGCCGAATATACCTGGCCATCTCCAGCCCGGCCCGGCCCGAAAATCTAGGACCTAGGCCCAACGGGCTTGCCAGTGGGCCGGGCTTGGGCCTGAGTTTTGAGCCCGCCTGCAGGGCCGGGCTGGGCTTGGGCTTGGCATATTGAGATTTTAAGGAAGAAGCCTGGCCCGCGGCCCTAGGCCCGACGGGCGTTGCAATAGATGGGTCGGGCTTGGGCCTGAAAAGTAGGTCCGGTGGTACGGCCAGGGCCGGGCCTGGGCCTCAGTTTTCTGCTATGGGCTTTTTTAGGCCCGGCCCAGGCCCGGCCCATGGCCAGGTATACCGCCGAACAGTCGACCAAAGCGTTGAGGATAAGACAACTCTGATTTAGTTGATAAGCTTCGCAAGAGGAAGTTGCAAGCCTCGCCCCGACCTAACTTGTGTAACAACCGTCTAGCATTGTCCCTTGTGCATATGGAGTTAATGTTGCCGCAATGGCATCGTCGGATGCAGCTCTGACTTCTCTGTAATACTGAGAAATACAAGCATAGAAGCACCCAACTGGTGCACCGAACAATCGAAAATAGAAGGACAAGCCGTGACCCAGGTCCGCTCACAATCATTGACATCAACCCATGAGCCGCAGTGCCACAACCTGGACTGCCAACCACTAGTACCTCCAGTCGGCGTGGGCTCAAAAGATGAAGCCTCCAAGGAGGGAAACGACGCAGAGCGTCGTCATCCTATGATGCCAGATAGATACGAGGTTTCCCTCCTAAGCAAGCACTTTGGGAGGAGGAGAGGAGCACAACAAGACAACAACACAACCTGCACAAGGCCCGCAATAGGACGATTCGGATCACCAATCTCCCGCCTCCCAGAATCTTCCATGAACACCACCATATTAGATCAACCGCACCACCACCCTCGCGCCATCAGGCGCAAGCCACCGCCTACAAGCGGAGGGTTGGGCCGCTCGCCTAGCCTCAAGGAAGCTGCACCGCTAACACCAATAGGGAAAACCCTAGCTGTAGCGCGGGTTAAAGGCCTAGTAGTAACGCGGGTCCTCACGCTACTCCTAGGGTGCTACAGCTAATAGTTAGCAGTAGCGTGGTTCCATCCAATGCTACTGGTAACTCACTTAGCAGTAGCGTTGGTCTGAACCCACGCTACTGCTAAATATCAGCAGCGCGGGTCATTGTCCCGCGCCACTACCAAGCATGTGTATTACACACACACACACACGGTTATACAAATTAATATAAAACATTAATAAAGATTATGGAAGGAAAAACAATTAGATTAAAGTGGATGGATGCAAGTGACTAGTTGAATTAGTAGGAAAATATGATGTTACGATGACACACAAGTGTCCAATGAAGGTCGTCATAACATCATATTTTCCTACTAATTCAACTTCATCACTTGCACCCATTCACTTTAATCTAATTTATGTCATATAATAACTCATGATCCGTAGTCACATGACAACTTATGATCATCTAAATAATCTAACAACTCATCACCACCTTAATCATGCCAAGTTAACCACTACTACACAATGTCATAAACTAGAAAAAGTCCTCTCTCCTAGGTAGCACCTACTACTCTCTCCTAGGTAGAACCGACTATTCTCTCCTAGGTAAAAAGCATAAAAAGGTAAGCTCCTCTCTCTTCATTGTGAAAAATAGATATCCACCTATCTCCGACTTTGGCCTGCACAAATCCTTCTAGTCTCCGCTAAGTGGTTGCATGCGGTCTTTCATTTCTTTGCTAAATCCTTTGATTTACATGCTTTCATCCCTTCTAGAAATAGAGTATGCATTGCGGAAACCCGTAGGAAGAATTCGCCGTAAACTGATAACATTCAAATGACTTTCGACAAACATCAAGTCAGACACAACCTCTGGCGGGAGATTCTGTTGAAGAACATAATAATAACATAGTTAGCAATCTAGTTTTACTTAAGAAAAATGTATGCAAAAGATGGACTAGTGACACAATAGTAAATAAACTCTTACCATGCTATCTTCTCGGATGTTAGCATGGTTCAACTCGTGCACTAGTGGCACGTATCTAGTATAACTTTCGCCAATTTGATATTTGGCCTTAAAATTCTGAACATCATTAATAAATGAGATCAGATGATTTTTCTCCAACTAAGTTAGATCCGAGCCATAATCGTAGTAGGTGCGGTCTACTATCTTCCGTGTATTTTTTGGAGAAAAGAAATAAGCTGACAATTAAAAATAAACAAGTTAAGTATGAATGAGTAACAAATATTTTTCGATAAAAAATATAAATTACTTCACAAATTTGTTGACAAACTCATGTGGAGGTAGAACTGGAATCATGTGAGCCACATGCATCCAAATTTCAATATTATTTTCACGATCATCTTCATGACCAAGATCGAAGGTTATTTGTATGCCCTCCTGAAACCCATAGGCCTTGCATAGTGCTCTCCAATTGGAACAACCAAAATATGTATGATCTACTTTATTGTAGAGCTTGACATCAGGAGTGAAACGTTTCGTCCTTAGGTGAGCTCTCTTAGTCTCCGTACTCTCCCTATCTTTGAAATGAAACTTGTCCAAGACATACAATCTTGCAGAACGGGTAATGCACTAGTCGAATTGTAAAAAATATAAATTACAGGTTAAAGCAAAAAAAAACGTCATGCTTAATTACAAAAACTAAATGTCGTCATTACATACCGTAATTTTTTTGAATTCCTCCGTTAGCGTGACAGTGAAGCACCTACTATTGTCTAAGCGAGGATAGTGGTCGCACATACCCCTATCGTCGGTGCAGTTAAGCACTCAGGGATCCTATCGTCGCCAGATATTTCCTGTGTTCATGTTTCAAAGATAAAAAATCTACGGCAATTATAACAGGAACTCAGCACACAACACACAGATCACATGGTTGACTTTTTGTCTGTCGAGGCTTTCTTGAAAAACTCTTATATCTCATGGTGTATATGGTGGGTACTCCCTCTCATTGATATGGTGGTGTATGTGGTGGACACTCCCTCACAATAATATTACGACCGTCGGTGATGGTTGCTCTTCTCTTTCTCCCCGTGCATTACCAAAAGGTCTATCACGAGGAGAAAGAGGAAGAATGACCCCCACGACAACAGTCGACGTTCTTCCTCTTGACAGATATTTCAACCATCGGTGCTGGCCGCTCCTCCCTTCGTCCCCGCATGCATTACCAAAATGTGTAGCACACGGGAAAGAAGGAGGAAGTGACCCCCGCGACACAAGTCGGGATTCTTCCTCTGATATTTTGACCGTCGGTGATGGTCGCTTCCCTTACCTCTCTCGCGTATTATACCAAGGTATATATCACGAGAAGAGGAAGAGGAAATGACCCCCACGACAATAGTCGGTATTCCTCCATAGAAGTAGCTCCGACAGACTGAAAGTCAACCCTAAGCATCAGTCAATTAACATTATATTTATGGAGTAATGATATAAAAAATGGTCTATGTTTTGCTGGAATGTCATCTAATCATGTTCTGCCAAATCACGGGCACTCGATATTTCCTACTTTCTAGCACAATTCAAGCCCAAATCCACCGAAAAATTTGGCATGCCATTTTATAAACATAGGGCATATCGAGCGCCTGAAATTTTTCGGAACGGAAATGAATCAACATTCCAGCAAAATATAGGCCACTCGAAGGTGTTCCCTACATAATCATACACATGTCAAAATAGACAAGCAATACATGTCTAAATATTATCATACACATGTCTGAGGAGAAGAGAAGGAGGAGGAGGAATTTTAGCTCACCGACTAGGCTGTAGAGGAAGTATATGAAGCTCCAAAGACGATCACTCAAGGGAAACGCGACACTACAAAGCCTGCATATTCCATCGAGTGAAAAATTTAGATCATCAAATGTCATATAGCATTCTTTGATGACAAAGTGATAATGACATAAAAATAATTAAATTGTCCAATACATTTCTATATTGAAAAAAATAATTACTAAAAATTTCCATACCTAAGTTTTTTTTCTAAAAAATTCTATTACTAAATTTGATACCTAAACTTTTCTCATATACCATTCCAATACATTTCTAGACCTCAAATTTGTACATCCTATTGTATTAAAAAACCTATTCGCTACCTAAAATTGTCTATTCTATTAAAAAAAACTACATTCTACAAGCAAATTCTACGAATTCATTGCACATTCTACAAGAAAAAAACCTATATTCTACAAGAACAGAGGGAGGAGGGAGGGAGGGAAGTGGACGAAGGAGGGAGGAGCTACCTCGGCTGGGCGGCGGCGGGCGATGGAGGCTAGCGCGCGGGAGGGCGGTCGGAGAGAGTGGTAGGGTGGTGGGCGCGTGATGCCAACGCGTGAAGGTGGCTCGTAGGGGAGGGCGGCGCTAGAGAGAGAGTGGGAGTGGAGAAGAAGAGTGATGAGGGGGCAGTGTGGGCGGTCACAGGTACATGATAAGATGGGTTTAGCAGCAGCTCGGCGCAGGGGCCCCCGCTACTGCTAATCCCATTAGCTGTAGCGCGGGGTCAGGACCAATGCTGCGCTAAGTGGGGCAGGAGAGCTGCACCCGTGCTGGCCACAGTAGGAGCGTGGGGCATGGGCCCCAGCTATTACTAATGTCCTTAGAAGTAGCGCGGGCAAGCGTGCAGCGCTGCTACTCTGGCCAGCCCGTGGGGGCACTGTGTGGCCGGATTAGTAGTAGTAGCGCGTGTTAGTCGCGCATGCGCTACTGCTAATGGACACCTGCAACACCGGTGTTTAGCCCGTGCTACTGCTAATTAGCAGTAGCGTGGCCTATTAACCCCGTGCGACTGTTACCTGTCTACCTATAGGGAAGCCTGCGACTAGAGAAGTAGGAGGGTAACTAGTTCCGCCCTCTCGTCGGGCAGCCGTCAACAACGGTGGCGAGGGAGAGAATGGTGGGAGGGTTGGCGACACTTAGGGTTATGTAATCGCCCATGCTAGAGGAACGAGCAGTATGTGAAAGGCTTTGTTGCACCTCTTGTCATTTCTTTATTGATGATCACCATAGCTTTATATACAACCTCAAAGGGTGGTTGCAGAATTTCAAGGGGCAATGGTTGCCATATAGCCAGTGTCAGTGGTTAGACATGTGATCATTCATCATCTTCGGTAGAGGCGTTACCCTATAAGAGAGGAAGAGCGAGGTGACATATGTGGAGAGGGGTGTAGAAGGAATAGAGAGGGGATTCACGAAATAGATGTTTATTGCTTGAGCCTCGCGAGCATATATATAGGAGTACATTATCATCTTGGAGTACAAGACAATCTAGAACAAATCCTAGTCTATCATATGTTTCCTAAATAACCATGATACTCAACATCCGCCTGTAGTCACAATGGTAGTGGTGCAGACAGACCGGAGAAGTGTCCGAAGGTAAGCCGACGGACATCCCCCCCCATAGTCGTAACGGTCGATGCATCTCGAAAGTCATGGCTGGAGTGAAAAGCGATGAGGTTTCTCAAGCAAGGCGGTAGCCCTTTGTGTCATTGTCGATGTAGCCAAGAGCGTAGAGCGGTGTAGTCGTGGTTGAGGTAGCTGTGCGTGGGATGCCGTGGTCGATGTCGAGTCGGGGTGTGCGGTGTCGAGGTAGCCACCGTCGAGCGAGCGCAAGGAGGCGCTAAGTTAGTCAAGGGTCGAGGGGTGCGCCAGGATGAAGGCGGGGTGGACGAGGCGCCACAGCAGGTGTGCCAATCCCAGGGGCATGTCGGGGAAGAATGCACGCATCAGTGTTGCAAGTACCAGCCATGCGTAGACGGACGAAGTTGATATTGACGAGGTGCTACACCAGGCTTGCCAAAGCCGGGGACATGCCATGGACGAAGGCACACGTCGGTGTTGCCAGCACGGGGCATGTGTAGACGGCAACCTGCACGAGTTGTACGCCAGGTCGGAGGGGCCAGTAGAGGAGGACCCGACGACGGTTGAGGCGCCAAACGATGTGGGATAGAAGGTGCCAATGTCTACCATATCATAGTAGATGAAGTGGTCGGGGAAGATGACGGCGATGCTGGCGATGAGTTGGTACTGGACGAAGACAAAGAGGTGGACGATGATGTTGTCGGAGGAACTAGAGCCAGCCCTTGGGGGTCACATCGGTCGCCAGTAGGAGCGCGGCGGTGGTGCTTGAAGTAGGCGAAGTAGAACCCGACAGCGTGACAAAAATGGTTCGCGGTTGGTGGCGTTCCCGCGGCTAGGGAGGCGGCGCAATGCATACCACGTAGAAGTCGATGCGCGGGGACGGCGGAGTGGACCGCATGCCACGTTCGTATGAATCAAGGGGTGACGCAGCGGGAGCGCACGAGTCGCGGTGACGGCGGGGAAGTCCTCGAGGCGGCGGCGTAGACCATGCGCCACGACGATATGGCCCAAATGGGCGACGCAGCGGCAATGCGCGAGTCGGTGCAACCGCAGGAACTATCTAGGGGCGGTCCCGTGGACCGCAGGCCGCGGCGCTATGTCCTAAAGGAGAGGCGCGGCGGCAGTGCGTGGGACAGTGCAACTGCGGGGACAGACTCGGGGCGGCGGTCGGCGCTACGCTTCGAAGGGGTGACGTAGCGAAAGCGCACGGGTCGGTGCAGCCATGGGAAGCACAACAGGGCGGCCGCGATGTGGCGTTGCTTGATCGATGGAAGGGCGGCTGGACTCGGGGATGATCTTCACGGGACATATGGAGGCATACGCAAGCGACTGACCAGGTCGATCGTGCGCCGTGGATGTGGCGGATCACAGGCGGACAAGTGATCAATCCGATCGTCCGCGAGGTCGGGAAGGCTGCTTGGTCTGATGCAGCCAAGCGGGATGAAGTGTTGGTGGAGGGTCCTGATCCAATCATGGCGGCGACGGCCAGTGCAGAGCAACGTGTGGGCTGACGGGTGGACGACGGCAGTTTCGGGCCGCCGCGTCGCACGACGCCGCCTTGTCGATGAAGAGGCCGGTGGAGTCGACGTCGAAGTCAGAGTAGAGGCGCGCGAGGGTTGATGGACAACGATGGGCGACTCAAATCGTTCTTAGATGGAGAATTCAAAAAAGAAGCGTCGATCAAGATGACCGTCATAAGAGAGAAAAAACCAGATCAAGGACCGGGAAAACGAATCTCTAGGAGGCGATCAACACGACATGGGGACGATCCCTAGGTACGGGCGTCGCGGCGCCGGTGGAGATCATGGAGATCAACCGCCCAGGGGGCGGCGCGGTGCGGAAGTCACGGGAGTGGCTATGGTTTTGGATCGGGGTTAGGCTCCGATACCTTGTAGAAGGAATAGAGAGGGGATTGGTGGAATAGATGTTTATTGCCTGAGACTCGTGGATATATATATATGAGTACAAGACAAGTTAGAGCAAATCCTAGTCTATTCTATGCTTACTAAATAATCGCGAAACTGAACAAATGGAAAGGGAATCGTCTGAGACCAGAGAGGAAGGGAGGGAGAGAGAGACTCTCTCAATGACATGTGGGCCTATGCCTCCTTAAAGTGATAATATGCCCAAAAACAGTCCAAAGTCAAGTCGAAACCGGATTTGACTGAGGAATATCACTCTCAAAGAGTAAATCTACCAAGTATTAAGAGTTGCGGGACGTAAATTGCAATACAAAATAGTAAGGAACAAAAGCCACAATTCACGATAAGTTGAGGGACTAAAAATATACATTAATATTTCCGTTTTCATGCTTGTACCATGTTGATTGAATGTACCATTTTGATACAAGTGAAAAATCAGGGAAAACTTTCATTCAAAAAGAACAAATATACATGCAACCAAATATATCCAACTTTAATTTGACCGCTATTATACTACTCTAGAAAATACTCCCTTCGTCTCAAAATAAGTGTCACTAATCTTGTATAAAATGTGTACTAATCTATACGAAATGTGTGACATTTATTTTGGGACGGAGGAAGTAGTTACTTCGGTGATTTTGAACTAAAATCATTAAAGTTGCTGTGCCTAGCTACAATTATCTTTTTGAGGAAAAGGGGTTTCCTGCCTAGCTACAATCGATAAACAAGATGCTAGGTATTCCAATTGTAGCTAGCTAGACGACGCCGATTGATCAGTCAACGTACTAGCACGCGCTGGTGCTAACTGATTGCCCCTTCCGGATACCGAAACTGAACTTCTGAACAATCGCTCTTCTAAATTGAACTTCTAAACAAACATCAAGTGGTTTTGATGGTCAAAACCGTGTTGTATATGTGCAACATAAGTACCCATGGTTTTGACCGGCCGGCGGTTGACCCCCAACATGCACGAGCAACTTGCAAACTGAGAGTTTCGGTCCATAGTTTACCTGGACGAACTGTTCAATCTTAATTAATGAAAAAGAGAGTTGATTCCATCGATCAGAAGTCTGTGTATGTATGTTCATGGAACCTGCCGACTAACTACAAACACTAAAATTTGTCTAAATACTACCAATATCTGACTTTGTATGAGGCAACAGCTCGAAAGGGAGAGCTAGCTAGTGTGTTTTTTTGCGACGAAGCTAGTGTTTGTTTATGTACGGTGATAGGGATCTTTTTTTGGAAGGGAATGATAGGGTAGTGGTACAATATATTACTAGTACTACAGTACCACTAAGTGGCTGGCTAGCAACTAATTAAAAAGGCCAGTGCTAGGCGCCGGCGGACCGGCCCAAACTTTCGGCCGGTCGGCTGCCGAGCATTTGATTAGAGACTACGTAACCGTCAGATCTCAGCCTTTCTTTTCTTATCTAGTCAACGTTATCAATCCCCCATAGGAATCACGTCATGGATTCCCCCCCTCTCCCTACAGCGCCGCCCTCATCCCAGCGTGTGAAAATTGCACGAGCAGCTCGCCCCATGCAATGCTACCTCGTCCCGAAACGGTCGTAGCGGAGACGCCGCCCGAGCTCGCTGTAACTCGCCGGCGGTCACCATCCCATCTCCCGTTGCAGCTTTTTCGCATGAAGCTCCGCCCCTACTCGATGCCAATTGCAGAAATTCTACTCATCGGCCAACGGGGACAAATCAAGTTGAATGGCAACTCCATCGCCGTTGGTCGCCATCTCCAGCTAGCTGCCGTCGACTTGCATCACCATGTTTCATCGAACAAAAACTCCATTGAATGGTTGAAGCAAAAATAGAAGTCGCTTCCAGCAAAATTTAACACCGGATCCAGCAAAACAAAATTCAGCAACAAAAAAGTTCAGTAGTTGTTGAAGCAAAAAATTAGCCAATTCCAGCAAAAAATTATGCCGGTTCCAGCAAAATCGCCGTCTCCGGCTTGCACCACCGTGCTCCAGCAAACAAAAACTCCCTAGATGGTTGCAACAAAAGAAGAAGCCGGTTCCAGCAAAAATTAACATAGCATCCAGCAAAACAAAAACCATCAACAAATATCATCATAGTCTATGCAGCAAATTAAAATGCTAGTTCCAGCAAAAAATCAACAGAGGTTCCAGCAAAAACTTGATGTAGCAAAAAATCATGACGGAGACGGCGCCACCATCCTCTCAGTTTGCAGCAAAATCAAAAGATGGTTCCAGCAAAAAAAGAAGTGGTTCCAGCAAAAATCAACAGAGGTTCCAGCAAAAAAATGATGTAGCAAAAAAAATCAAGGCGGTGACGCACAATCCTCTCAATTTGATGCGGCAGCCATGGCTGCTGGTTCCAGCACCGCAACCCACCGGTACCAGTTCTGCCCACGCCATAGTTGCAGCATCGCGGGTCGGCGGACGCATCTCATCGTCGAACTGGTCAGACATGGCCATAGGGTAACAACACGGAGAAAGGAAAAGAAAGGAGCTTAATGCAATGGTGGTGGCGCTGGTGCTGCTGCTGCAGCCCAACGCCGCTGTGAGAAGGAGCGCAGCATCTGGTGAATCTGAGAAAAAACAAGAGAGATAAGAGAAAGCGGCGACCTCAACGAGAAGGCCGGGAAGAAATGAGTGGAACGCGCTGTGCGGTGGTGGAGATAAGGCAACACTGAAGCGGTCTGTGTGGAGCCCATAGCAGCATGACGTGGCGCTAATCGGGTGCGTTTGATGGCAACGGATCCAGCGACGCACGCGCGACCGGCGCAACGCTTCCGCCGGTCCACCGGAAGCCAACGATTATCAATTAAAAAGCATTTGACGTCAGCTCATAGATTAGTACTCACTTCCTGCGTTTAGTTGACTTGATCTTTTAAATATTTAGGCACGGGCACGGCTGTTTAGGAGTGATCAGATGCAAAGCACGGCTGTTTGACTGTGTGCACGTAGTTCTTCTGCTCACCTCTTTAAAAAATAGTGGCCTTACCATCCTTTTTACAACACACAACATACAATCAGATCACAACAAACAACACCCTTCACAGCAGAAGAAGAAAGAACATCACTGCAAAACAACACAACATGAACAACAAGAACGACAGGATGTCGTCGACGCAGCTGTGCTTGGAGCACCAGATCCTGAAGATGTTGGAGGTGTTGGCGTTGTAGATGTACACCTTCAGGCCCAGGCCGGAGAGCCGTAGGACGACTAGGTCACTGGGGACGATCCTGTGTCTCCCGCAG
>CBMN010042265.1:0-11136 GCA_000582825.1 Hordeum pubiflorum
TGTAAAGCATGGGAAAGATGAGGTGAGGGTCATTCGATTTTAAAGGAGAGGTCTCCAGCAAAAAAAATATCCCTCTACGGCGAGAAACTGAGAGAGATGGGGGGTTCCGGCAGGAAAACAAAAGGATGCTTGTGCGGTGGGATTTTTATGTTAGGGTCGCGTGTTGAAGATAACATGATGAATAATTAGGACAACCACATTTCCCCCTACATATGGGCTATATTGGGGGAGTCCGGACTGTCCGGATTGGGAGTCCGTGGGCGTCCGTTTGATGTCTGAAAACAACCGGACGTATGAGGAAATATATGCTTCAACTAACCTTAATCATTTTCCTGATTTATTGGTATCATTGTAGCCTGTAGCAACGCAGGGGCATTGTACTAGTCTATCTATGTATCTATCTATGTCTACATCTATATTTATATCTAGCTAGCTATACTTAGATACTTCTTTTTCTTTTACGAGTATACTTATACGTCTATATCTATACCTATTAATAAAAGGACTATTGTTTCTGCCCGTCTGTTTTTAAATTACCCCTAAAGCTGACATAAATATCCACCATGCCATTCATGAGTTAAAAAAACATTTTTCCTTTACACACGACCGTAACCTGTGGTTCAATAATGCTCAATCCCACCATATGTCATAGAGGCCGAGACAACCCAGGTGGTAGACCACCCCCCCTTCAGTCTTCGAGACCCAGGTTCAATCACCCCTATTCCCCTTCTTTTCCAGCAGATTTAAATGCTTTTTTATTCATATTTTTTAAACTGCAACTTCAAATCTAATATGTTATATACAAAAATCCAGGTTCAATCCCCCCTATTCCCATTCTTTTCCAGCAGATTTAAATGTTTTTTTATTCATATTTTTTAAACTGCAACTTCAAATCTAATATGTTATATACAAAAATCCTTCAGAAAATGTGTACATTTCAAATATGCTATTATCTTGTATGTTCATCATTTCTAAAATTATGTTTATGATGCAACCTTAATTAATATCTTCTTTACATGTGGTATTTTGAAAATGCTGATTGTATATGTTTTATCTCATTTAAACTGAGTAGATGTGATAGTTTACTACTCTCACAAAAACTATCATTGGAACTGCAGGGGGTGATGATTGCTACCAGCTACCATATGCTAAAGGTCACAACATGTACATAAGCATCTTCTCTATTTCGCATAGTGCGTAATAAACAATCCATATACGATGATGTACACTAAACTGTTGACACGAGTCTTATGTTAACCAGTGGCTTAACGTTGATTTTCATATTGTTTGAGATGTATATATAGATGTTGATATGCAATCTTCAATATTTGACATGCATGTCCTTACAGATTTATTGTTTTTGATGAAGCTGTCTACTATGTTTGCAACCAAATTAAGTCGTAACTTGGATTACAGTTGTAAACATACATAACAGCAAGACAAAAATAATGCTCTTATGCACATGCTATCATTGAGTACTAACATGTACTTTTCTATTTTCATCCTAATGCAATATTTATTGGGCATCACTAAGGAGTAACAATAATAGAGGCATAAAGAGATAGCGGCAACTAGGTAGATATTTCTGTTATCTAAGATTAGAAACACCTTCAGTACACTTTAAAAATCATCCCACATTTATATTTTTATGCAACTCCACGTATTATGTTGTTTGTCGTGTGGCACTGTGAAAGATTTTAAGAGATTTGTTGATGTCGTCGGTGTGTGCATGAGGGCTGAATTTTTTCTTCCATTGCAACACACGGGCATATTTGCTAGTAATAATAAAGGGGCTATTGATTATTATGGTACGTCATGAAAATTATGCCGCAAGTTGCAAAATATTACCCACCAATGCCACCTGCAAGTGATAAAAAACGTTTCATATCGGGGAATCCCCTGTCTGGGCCGGCCCATGTAATAGGGATCTCCTATACTACGCTCTGCGCGCTGAAAAAAGACGCAATGCGTCCGTTTGGTCCGGCCCATTTCCTGGCGGGCTGTTCCTAAAATTTTGTTTTTTCCTTTTCTTTTTTATTTTTGTTTTTCTACATTAAATAATTTAGTACTTCAAAAAATTCGAAATTTAAAAATTAAATTATAAATAAAACGTTTAATAAATCATAAATGTTTGAAAAAATGTTTGTGATTTTACAGAAAATATTTTCCAATTAAACAAATGTTGTTAATTTTGAAAACCAAAGTTCAGGAAATTAAAAAATGTTCATGACATTTTAGAAAGTTCGTGTATTAAAAGATGTTAAGGAAATTGATTAAAATTTCGCCAATCAGAAAAATTTAATGAAAGGAATAATATCCTAAAAATTCTAAAAATATTCGTGACTTACTAGAAAAATTCTAGAAATATTCACCGATTAAAGAAAATTGTTAAAACAAATGTTCACATTTTTTTAACAAATGTGTGCAAATAGTATAAAATGTTTATTCAAAAAATATTCTTGCTATTCGAAAATGTTTGAAAACTTGTAGAAGTGTTCATGAATTTGAAAAATGTTCACGATTTCAAATATGTTCACGAGTTTAAGAAATGTCATGATCTTATCAAATTGAGAGTGATAGTGTATCTTCGTGATGCAACAAAATGTGATCATGGTCATTAAAGATTGTAATTTTTTTCTCCTGCTGCAACGCACGGACCCTTTTGCTAGTCTATATCTATATGTCTATTAATTACAGGCTCCCTAGATATTCTCACGTTAATCGGTATAAAAAGGAGTTGGCTGATCAGAACTACAGACCAAAACCTAAGGACGACACCCTCGTCGCTCCCAAGGATCGACACAGGCAAAAAACCTAGCCGCCGAGGCAGCCGTCACACCCTTGCCGTCTCCTTCGGTCGCCACCACCAGAGAGCATCGTCAGGCGAAGCCCGCGTGGTGCCGGCAACGACGGGGTTGTCCTGCTGGAGGCGCGCAAGGTGTTGGCTGGGTTGCGCCATGTCTCAAGATGAAGTCAGCGGCGTGGATCCCTGTCGTTGACAGCGAGGCGTGTCCCCGGCCGATCCTTCACGCACTACTATGGCTCACCTGGGGTCTTCTCTGGCAGATGTCGTCCTTGGTTCCCATCCATGAGGTCGGATCGGCGCCACATGGGCTTCGGCCCTTTGGGCACGGCCGATTTTGGGGCATCGGGATGGCAGTCTGTACTCCTCTCTGTTGCTTCTCCGGCTGTTGGTTGCTCCATCCCCATGGATGGGTGGCTCAGTTTGAATGAATACATCTAACGAAGGGCTTCAGGGGGGAAGCTGGAGACACGGCTCTGGTCTTTTCCTGCGTGGGCGTCTCATGGGTGTGGCTGATCCAATGTTTGATGCCTAGATCCGACACAGGCCCCTTCAGACGTGATCGTGGTAGGAACGACCTATTTGATCTAGCCATCGGCGAGTTCCGGAATTCTTCTCGAAGGAAAATAAGGACTGACGCATATGACAGTCTTTGGAGACCTTGATTGGATTGGGGCTGGTCGTGTACACCCGCAACATCACCATAACCAGCTTCACCGGGGGTATCTTCTTGACACCTCGGGGCATGTCTGCACCAAGATTTTCAAGGTATCAGTACATGTGGAGAGTGCCATGGCGTGATTGGAGAAACTGCAAGTGGCGAAGAGGCGGGGTCTTGGATGCGATGAAGATTTTGTTTCACAAGCAGTTGTCCAGACTTGGCTTGCGGGATATATTCATGTCCCGACCGGGAACGAGTTTCTGTGAGCCTGATGATACATGGCTCATATTAGTACACTACGCAAGTGAAGACGTATCAGAGACCCACTTATTTTATGTACCCTACTTAAAATATCTAGCAGTCAATTTAAATTAATTTACTCTGCTAAAAATATCTATAAGACTATCACTCGCGCCGAGTACAATCTCTTGGAAAGAATTATATAGGTCATGAAATTGTTTACTCTTTTGTGGTGTAATCAACGAGGTCATGGCTTTTAGTACATGAGGAAATACGTACACTGCTGCCAATGGTTGCTGGAGCACGCTGCCAAGAGCGAGACTAGTGTTTACTAGAAGGATTGGACGCGCTTTGTTGTACCGTTGATGTTGTTAGGTTTATTCAAAAAGTAATCACTCTATTTCAAAATATAAGGTGTATTATTATTTTTATAAAGTCAAACCTTTTAAGTTTTATTAGATTTGTAGAAAAATAAATGAAAATCAATGATATCCAACGGTATTATTAAATTCGTCATGAAATGAATTTCCTTATTTTTTTTTGTTTAATATTGTGGATGTCGACATTTTTGCTCTGAATTTGGTTGAAGTTAAAGGGATTTGACCTTCTACAAAACTAATACACCTTATATTTTGGAACATATGGAATATTTAGTTTGGCGGATGAGAGAGATGATAGAGTACGTATTATTTTTATTTTTACTGAATTGATTTAATGGACCTTTCGTGATGTGATTCCGTGTTATCCGCTAGCATACATATATTTATATGGTATTCATCGGTGGTCACATGTACTACTAAATTGGTGCTATAATATCACATTATGACGCTTCTTTTTTTCAACTGGTGGGATAATGCGCGGGATTGATATATTTATTGGCCGGTTGCTACGGATTGGCTCGAAAATTCGTTGGTCCCGTCGAACTCGTAAACCAAATACAAAATTAAATATATTAATTGAATGGAATAGTATTAAAATTAGGGAACATGATAAATTAAAAAAATGTATGAGAGAGCTTGAAAAAGTGTCGACCCGGTCAAAATCAGTTGACCCACTTCTAAATTGAATACCTCAATTAGTTGTGAGGCTTTAAAAATTAAGAAGCATATTGTATAATATAACAGAATTGAATGAGAGAGTTTTGAGAAATTGTTGACCGGGTCAAAATCGGGTGACCAGTTTTAATTGGAGACCTCAATTGAGCGTGGGCTTTTTAAAATTAGGGAGCTTAGTGTAATAGAGGATTTAGTGGTTGTATTTTTGCACAAGAAAATATGCTATTTAGTGGTTGTATTTTTGCACCAGAAAATATGTTAGATGATTTAGAAGATATAATTGGTGGACATGTATGGTTGGGTTTTATTTGTGTATTTGGAAAAATTTGACATATTTTAGCCCAACCATTCGCTTGTCTTATAGTTTAGTTGTTTTGTCTTTGGTTTTATCACTTGTTGTTTTGTTCTTCCGCCGCTGCGCACGCCGGCGGCCGCGGCGTGGGCGTGGGCGGGCTCCATCTGCGCCGTGCCTACGCGGAGCAGAGGGATGGCGAGGAGGAGGAGAACGGGTAGTAGTAGGAGAAGATGGCGCGGGGGCGGGGCCATTCGATGAGGGAGGAGGGTTTTGTGGTCTATTGCGGAATTTGCGTGACGTGCGTGCGGGAACGGGAAAGTGTGGCAGGTTGAGACGGTTCCAGTTGCGTACGTCGGCGAGGGGGGCGCCGCGGGCACGAGGGACTCTTCATTTCCTTTCCTTTCCTTTCCTCAAACTTTGCAACATTTTGAAGTCAGGAAATTATGACGGGAGCAGGTGCTATTAGAGAACAATTAGCACATTTGGATTCGTCAATTATAATAGAGAATTCTTTCGTCGAATTGATGGAACTAGAAGACGAGGGGTATAGTACAGATGAGAAGTTTATTCAAACAAATGTAGAATGAGAATGGATAGTTTTGTGCTTACTACCGTTTCCTCCCGAATTAACACCTGTTGTTTATAGGTCTGGAGATAAAGTAGTGACTTTAGACATTTATGAAGTAACTTACTATCGGCAAATTTGGCACATGTGCAAACCTTTCTCATTTAAAATAGCATCAAAACCACAACTGATATCCACCATTTCTTACTCCTCTATATGATTCAAAACTTAAATTCTTCTTACCATGTACTTCCCCAGTTGTATTAAAATTGTGACACTTATTTGGGACGAAGATAATATTTGAATGAATCATCCATTAGGACAGACTACCCATCCGCTGATCGGTCTCCACTGACCGAAATGGAAAATCTGTCAGTGATAGTACTTACTACAACTGATCGGAACCGTCAAGGGTGAAGTCGGAGAATGCGAAGATTCTGTCAAAAATGATACCACCGAGCCCAATATGCAGTTGTTCGGCGATGGATTGTTACTGGTTAAATACGATATCAATGACGGGCCAAAATTGAGTTTGTCCTCCGTCGGCAAGGTGGTATACAATCCACCACTAACGACTTACACCAAGGGTGCATCATTGTTATTACAATCAAGAATCAACCACTGGAATCTCAAAGTTCATTTTCCTTGAGTAGTAAAAACACAGAATCAACTTCTGTCTCCCCTGTTTCACTTCATCGTCTCAGCTCCAATCCACAACCTTCTCCTCCTATCCCTCACCTCATATTCAACGAGCCCACCTCCATTAGCTGCTTGTCAACGATGTTAGGCTTGCTGCCATGATGGTGCAGCATGCCATCAGCTCGTTTGAAAGAATGAAGATTGTACCAAATTGAGAGTGATAGTGTATCTCCATGAAGCAGCAAAATGTGATCATGGTCATTGAAGATTTTTTTTCTTCCGTTGCGCACGGACCCTTATGCTAGTCTATATCTATATGTATATTAATTACAGGCTCCCTAGATATTCTCACGTTAATCGGTAAAAAAAGGAGTTGGCTGATCATAACTAAAGAGCAAAACCTAAGGACGTCCCCCGCGTCGCTCCCAAGGATCGGCACGGACGGAAAACCTAGCCGCCGAGGCAGTCGTCACACCCTTGTCGTCTCCTCCGGTCGGCTCCACCAGAGAGCATCGTCAGGCGAAGCCCGCGTGGTGCCAGCGACGGCGGGGTTGTCCTGCTGGAGGCGTGCAAGGTGTTGGCTGTGTTGCGCCATGTCTCAGGATGGCGTGAGCGACGTCGAATCCCTGTTGTCGGCAGCGAGGCGCGTCCCTGGCCGCTCCTTCATGCACTACTACGGCTCACCTGGGGTCTTCGCCGGCAGATGTCATCCTTGGTTCCCGTCCACGCGGTCGGCTCGGCGTCACATGGGCTTCGGCCCTTTGTGCACGGCCGGTTTTGGGGCATCGGGATGGCAGTCTGTACTCCTCTCTGTTGCTTGCTCCGGCTGTTGGTTTCTCCATCCCCATGGATGGGTGGCTCAGATTGAATGAATACATCTAACGATGGGCTTCAGGGAGGAAGCTGGAGACACAACTCTGGTCTTTTCCTGCGTGGGTGTCTCAAGGGTGTGGCAGATCAATGTTTGATGCCTAGATCCGGCACCGGCCCCTTCAGACGTGACCGTGGTGGTATGAACGACCTATTTGATCTAGCCAATGGCGCGGAATTCTCCTCGAAGGAAAATAAGGACTGACGCATATGACGCTCCTTGGACACCTTGATTGGATTGGAGCTGGTCGTATACACCTGCAACATCACCATAACCAGCTTCATCGGGGGTATCAAGAAGCACTGCTTTTCTTGACACCTCAGGGCATTTCTGCACCAAGATTTTCAAGGTATCAGTACATGTGGAGAGTGCCATGGCGTGATTGGAGGAACTGCAAGTGGCGAAGGGGTGTGGTCTTGGATGCGATGAAGACTTTGCTTTACAATCAGTTGTCCAGACTTGGCTTGCGGGATATATTCCTGTCCCGACCGGGCACGAGTTTCTATGAGCCTGATGATACATGACTCATATTAGTAGACTCCGCAAGTGTAGACGTATCAGATACCCATTTATTTTATGTACCTACTTAAAATATTTAGCAGTCGGTATAAATTAATTTACTCTTCTAAAAATATATATAAGACAACCACTCGCGCCGAGTACAATCTCTTGGAAAGAACTATACATGTCATGAAATTGTTTACTCTTTTGTGGTGTAATACGAGATCATGGCTTTTAGTACATGAGGAAATACGTATACACTGCTTCGAATGGTTGCTGGAGCACGTTGCAAGAGCGAGACTAGTGTCTACTAGAAGGATTGAACGCGCTTTACTGCGTCGTTGATGTATTTAGGTTTACTTAAAAAGTAATCACTCTATTTCAAAATATAAGGTGTATTAAAAAAAATTATAAAGTCAAACCTTTTAAGTTTTATCAGACTTGTAAAAAAATAAATCAAAATCCATGATATCAAAACGGTATTTTTAAATTCGTCATGAAATGAATTTCCTTATTTTTGTTTAATATTATGGATGTCGATATTTTTGCTCTGAACTTGGCAGAAGTTAAAAGGATCTGACCTTCTACAAAACTAATACACCATATATTTTGGAACAGTTGGAATATTTTGTTTGGCGGATGAGAGAGATGATAGAGTGTGTATTAGTTTTATTTTTATTGAAGTGATTTGATGGACCTTTCGTGACGTGATTCCGTGTTATCCGGCAGCATACATATATTTATGTGGTATGCATCGGTGGTCACATATACTACTAAATTGGTGATATAATATCACATGATGAAGCTTCTTTTTTTTCAAGTGGTGGGACAGTCCGCGGGATTGATATATTTTTATTGGCGGTTGCTACGGATTGACTTCAAAATTCGTTGGCCCCGTCGTACTCGTAAACCAAATCCAAAATTAAATATCTTAATTGAATGGAATAGTATTAAAACTAGGGAACATGATAAATTAAAAAAATGTATGAGAGTGCTTGAAAAAGTGTCAACCCGGTCAAAATCAGTTGACCCACATCTAAAGTGAATACCTCAATTAGTTGTGAGGCTTTAAAAATCAAGAAGCATATTGTATAATATAAAAGAATTGAATGAGAGAGTTTTGAGAAATTGTTGACCCGGTCAAAATCGGGTAACCATTTTTAATTGGAGACCTCAATTGAATGTGGGCTTTTTAAAATTAGGGAGCTTAGTGTAATAGAGGATTTAGTGGTTGCATTTTTGCAAAAGAAAATATGCTATTTAGTGGTTGTATTTTTGCACCAGAAAATATGTTAGATGATTTAGAAGATATAATTGGTGCACATGTATGGTTGGGTTTATTTGTGTATTTGGCAAAATTTGACATATTTTAACCCAACCCTTTGCTTGTCTTATAGTTTAGTTGTTTTGTCTGTCTTTGCTTTTATCGCTTGTTGTTTTGTTCTTCCTTTTTGTCTACCCCAAGCTTTGCAACATTTTGAAGTCCGGAAATTATGACGGGAGCAGGTGCTATTAGAGAACAATTAGCACATTTGGATTTGTCAATTATTATGGAGAATTCTTTCGTTGAATTGATGGAATTAGAAGACGAGGGGTATAGTAAAGATGAGAAGTTTATTCAAACAAATGTAGAATAAGAATGGACAGTTTTGTGCTTATTACCTGTTTCCTCAACACATGTTGTTTATAGGTCTGTAGATAAAGTAGTGACTTTAGACATTTATGAAGTAACTTATTTCTGCAAATAAAAGTTTGGCACATGCGCAAACCTTTCTCATTTAAAATAGCATCAAACCACAACTGATATCCACCATTTCTTTCTCCTCTATATGATTCAAAACTTAAATTCTTCTTACCATGTACTTCCCCAGTTGTATTAAAATTGCGACACTTATTTGGGGCGAAGAAAATATTTGAATGAATCATGCATTAGGACAGACTACCCATCCGCTGATCAGTCTCCACTGACCGACATGGAAAGTTTATCAGTGATAGTACTTACTACAACTGATCGGAACCATCAAGGGTGAAGTCGGAGAATGCGAAGATTCTGTCAAAAATGATACCACCGAGCCCAATGTTCGGCGATGGATTGTTGCTGGTTAAATACGACATCAATGATGGGCCAAAATTTTAGTTTGTCCTCCGTCGGCAAGGTGGTATACAATCCACCACTAACGACCTACACCAAGGGTGCGTCAGTGTTATTACAATCAAGAATCAACCACTGGAATCTCAAAGTTCATTTTCCTTGAGTAGTAAAAACACAGAATCAACTTCTGTCTCCCCTGTTTCACTTCATCTCAGCTCCAATCCACAACCTTCTCCTCCCTATCCCTCACCTCATATTCAACGAGCCCACCTCCCTTATTAGCTGCTTGTCAACGATGCTAGGCTTGCTGCCGTGATGGTGCGGCATGCCATCAGCTCGTTTGAAAGAATGAAGGGTTTTTTTTTTTTTTTTGCGAGATGAAAGAATGAAGATTGGTGGCCCCTAGTGACCTCAATACTTTTTTTTCAAGGATGTTTGTACTTCTGCTTTAGTTTTACATCCGAGAGTAAAAGAGTATTGCAATATATGATGAAAACCGTGTGGTGCAATTTCTTTAGGAAAGGGAAAAAAGCACTATCGGAGGAGGTCTGGCAGGATAATTCCCTGTTTGGACGTACTCCCCTAGCGGTGAAGATTTAGTAAATGTTCCTAGACAGTAATAATGATTAATTCCTTTCTTTAGAGTCTATACGTACCATGGGATGTTCATTTCTATAGTGTCAATCGATCTGGTGTATCCATATTTTGTCTTGATTTCTATGTTGTTTTAGACGGATTTCTTTGTTTTCCTGATCATGTAAGATCAACAAGGACATGCCTTCGCATATAGGAGCCTGTTTTTTTCTATTTCTATGTCCGCTAAAATCATTGAGAGCCAGCTATCATACCCAATGCAAACAACAAGTGACGAGGTTATGCCCAAATTTTTTATTACACATAAAAAAAGTCAAATACAACATGTAAATCCATTCATATGACATCATTCTTTGCTTTATTCAATTATTTGTCCATTATGAGAATACACTGAAGGCCTAAGTACTTGGCGGGGGTGGAGGTAGTGTTATTTCTGGAACACGGTAGCCTGCAAAATTTCAGTTTTGGCATCATAATGATGAACATGAGAAATTACATAAAGTGGGTATATATTTATATGAAAATATACCAACCTGCACAATTACTGTGTGTCCGCAAAGCGTTGCCGCATGCACGTGTAACTGTGGCAAACTTGGAGAGACTGATCAAAGTCAGTTCGTGAGCGGTGAACCGATCACACACGCAGTGGATGTCTTTGGCATCTCTTATTGTATCACAACATGTGCTCTCCAGTACAGTACGCATCTCGTGGATGGGGAGTGTCCATTCTACAGTACGCAGATGATACTATCATCTTCATGGAACATGATCTGGCGAAAGCAAGAAATATGAAGCTTGTATTATGCCTTTTCGAGCAATT